>JAHZNE010000255.1:0-47917 GCA_027744055.1 Callyntrura sp. NNG-2020 | reverse complement strand
TGCAGGAAGAAAATATATACGCATCGCGAATACATACATGTTACCTACCATCACCACCACACATGATATAATAAAAATAATAATATCCATTGAGAAGATGGAAAATCTAATAATATTATCGCAAGGGAAAAATAGTGGAAAGGAAATAACATCATATTGGTCATGTCATGACACGACCACGGATTACAGCTATAATTCTGTCTGTCAGAAAAGTGAACCCAGCAGCAAAATAGAATATCGTGTCGTGTTATGCTATCCTAAACAAGAAAGCAATCATTTTAACACTCCACCAAAAATGTATGGAATCAGAAGAAAAAAAACTCTTCCTGGCTTCCTTCAATATGCATTCTCATGTTGAAATGGAACTTGCACGCTATTTTTTAAAAAGGGAAATCTAATCTTTCTGGAAGCTCTCGAGCAAAAAAGTGAGGGAGAGAAGATGAGATATTACTTATGTATTTTTATGTCATAGTTAAACTTATACTCTTATTTTCCGCTTTATACTTAATATACACACACATATGAACACATTTAATGTTTTTTCATTCTATTATTATTACGTTACTGCGCCCAGTGTCTGTGCAGTCACTAAGCAGTCACTCTTTGGCAGCTCAATGGGTAATACGTAATGGTGCAATGTGTGCATTGCCCATTGTATTCACACCGGGTTTCTCTTTAGTAGACGACATAATCGTATAGGAGAAAATGATCACTAGTAGTGGTTGCTATTTGGTCTATTACTATATAGTTTGCTAGTTGGATGTAGTGTATTATTATCGATATTGGCAGCAACCAGCAGCAGCAGTCAAGGGGAAGGCAAAGCAGCAGGAAGGGAAGTTTAGAGAATGGCTTTGAAAGTAAAGTGGGATCACGACACTCAGCATAGCGATGCATTTTTCTGGTAATGGGAAAGAGCTGATACATAATGACGTAGCGTCAAAGCAGTGCATTGGATAAGCACACAGGAAAGAAGACTTGTCGCTGTCTAGTACACGGCCAGAAATAGATTTTTTGTTGGTATATTTTATACCGGTAGTAAGATGCGGGGTGTGGGATATAGGACTAATGTTACGTGGTAATAGGGAACTGGTAGTGACTTTTAGTACAGCTGCAATGTTTGTAATTACGGGATAAAGATTTATTCGAAAAATAATGTGGAGAAGTTGGCTCGTGGTAATTACACGGCGGTAACGCTAAGAAAATGTAAATATGTATGTGTGTAAGATGGTCACCAACGTCAAGAATTTTTTTTTGCACCAATGTTATGTTCACACGTTGGTTAGCTGCTCTCTGCGACTTACATTTCCACTAATGTGTCGTTGTCAGGGATGGTGAATATGTTATCTGTCTTTTCGAAGAAACGAGTGCGATCATCTGCAGGAAAGAGTTTACAATTTTTTGGTTTGCTTACGTTATTCCAGGCGCGAGCGAAAATAAAAATGAGGGCTGCACCGAGCACAGACGACACATATAGGGAACATGTCGAACAGGGAAAAATCTCAAAGTTTTATGCTGGTTTCTCTTTTTGTGGTTTACTGGTTACAAATGAATTCCTTCGGATTGCGAGTGGAAATAAAAACAAGATGTACGCAATTACGAACACACATACATACACTCGCTTCGAAATCGTTTTCCTAATGGCAAGTGCCAGCAATAGATTGTTGGATATTATGACGATGATGATGCAATATGTATTTAGCTCACGACTTCTCCAAACCAGGGACAAAAAATACATGACGTTGGTAAACGAGTAAAGAGGAGAGGGAGGGAAAAACCTTCTTTTTATAGCTTGAAAGGCGTATGTGGGGAAACAGAAGATTCGGACAATAAACCCGTCTTTGAACCGCGCACCAGTCCGTTGGGCTGCAAGAGAGAAAATATCGTTCAACTCCTAAAATAAAATGTCATGTTCTTATTTAGTAAATTGTTGGTAGAGTGAAAAGGAGAGGGAGAGGACACACGGCTTGTGTGTGAGCACTTTTACTGGTCGTTCGTTGTAATATATAAAGCAGAGCGTTTACAACGTTGCACTTTATTTTTTCTTTTCGTGATGGAAAAGAAACATTTTCCCGAAAGAAAATAAAAGAAATGCTCAAACGGAGGAAGGGAAGAAAGGATAAATGAGGTGAGGGCAGCACACAAAGAAAATAAATAAATTTGGAAGGAAAATAGTTGACTTTACTCAGTTTCGGCTGTATCTAATGTGCATGTGCATGTGCACACGAGAAAAAATTCTGAGAAAGGACTGTAGACCTTACGACTTACGACAGTTTTCAACAGTCACCATGATGCAGTCGGCTTAACAAAACTGCCTAAAAGCACTATATACAGTTCAGCAAACTTGAAAGCTGGATAGCTTATCGGAAGAAAAAGTCAGTGGATGTGATTATCAGGAAGAAGTATCTTCTTTCGTTCAAGGCTTCTTGCTGGAGATGATTACAAAAATATACCGTGTAACATGCATTATTAGACAAGCGTGGTGGAGATATTACACCTTTAACATTTTTACATTTTAGGGTTTCTATTAAAAGAGCTTGACTTTAAGGAGGGAGTGGAAAAAGAGAAGAAAAATACGGTTTTGAAAGAGAATGCACACACATGAAGCAATTGAACAGTGTGCTTGAAGCTTGTGCCATTACGAAATAAAAAAACTTGTCTGTTCCGTCGTCGTCGTCGTCGTGTGTCTTGTTGAAATGGCAAGTGAGTGGAGTTAAGTTGATGGGCCGGATGGCATTTTTGGTCAGAGCAGTAGAAATTCAAAAGGAAAAATGGTATTATGGAATGTGTGAATTTCATCAAGCGAAACACCCTCTTTACTACTCTCTGTCAGTCTCTGTAAATATTATGAAGATACGTTAGTATGTTAGGGGATGGAAATGTAGCAGATGATAACAGCGGATTTTAGTACACTGAATTATGGTACGTCATTTAAAAGAGAAAGAATACATGCATTTATCCATGAAGCTTAAAAACTAAACTAAAGTGTGCATCCACCACCGCTATGTATCCGTGGCTCGCTTTCATTTTGTCAACATTGTCATATCCAGAATCCACAGGCCACAGACACTACTAAAAGCAGCTAATCCTACATGGTTATACCTACTAAAAGTATTGCTTAATATATACGTAAGTTTATATGTCCACGAGTAGAAATATCTCTGTTGAGTGTAATAATATTTTATTTAAGTATTTTCTTTTCAACTGGAAGTTTCTAATGCATTGTCAGCTTGTTCCCCCAAGAAAGTGCTAATATCTAATATCTTTCTTTTTATATTCTACAAAACACATTTTATCGTACTTTCAACCGGCAACTAGTTTACAGCTTACTGTTCTATTCTACTTTTCCGCCCACCACTTTTCACACTTTATATCATCAAATTTACTTTTCCTTTTCATTTCGTTCCGTTTCCTTAATTTCTACAAGTAAAAAGGAAGTTAAAAGTTACATTGTACCTATTTCGTACCTAACTGCAGATGTATTACGAAACAAGAATACTTATTCACGCCTACTAAGATATAGTGGTGGAGTCATTGAAAAAAAAATTCACCCTCGCCCAGCTCTCTTCTAATTCCCAGCTGCAGCTTCTCTCTACTAAAGTAATCTTGATCTTTTGTTGTAAAAGTACATTTATTTATGATGTACAGATATTTATATAAAACAGTGGTAGTGGCTATTATAAAGAAGACGCTGTTTGGTGTTGATCTTAATTGCCAGCGCGAAGTGATACTTTCCAGAACACCATAACGGAGCATTAGTGTGAATAAATAAACGAAATGGTGGTTCTTTAGCGACTTCTCCTTCTGCATGAATAAATAACCAGCAGTGGCTGTATGTGTTTACAGTTTTGGCATCTCTTCTATATATGCTTCGAAGATTCAACCTTGGTAATGCAATTCGACTTAGACGAATCTCTTACGTAACACATTTATGTGGGCTAAGGTTAATTATAACCCGAACGGCACTTTTCGGTATTTATGACATGCATATACTCTGTCTATCTATATTCACTCGGTACATTTATTCCATTGCATATTTCCCTCTTACCAGTTACCAGGTCCAACTAACCGAACATGTTTTTATGTATGTTTCATGCCATATTCCTGTTTCCTTTTCTCATTTGTTCTTTTTCTTCTCTTCATACCACCAGCATCGCATTAAAGAACGATTATTCAAAGGGAAAAGGTTGAAGGTTTTATACACACTGTGTGCTACTTTTACGGCTACCATATTAGGACAAAAGGTGAGTTAGATACGCATTCTTATACATCAAAATAACTTTTTAACCTCTCTTTCCCAGTTACCTCTCTCACCTCCGTTGCCTCGCAGTTGTTCTGCTGCGTTGTAGATCCGGATCTTCGTGACTCTTAAAATAGTGCAGCAAAAATGGTCTGATGGGTTGATATTGTTGTCTCGTTTTAAAATTAGCCATCTTCGTTGAAGGCAGCTTCCTATATATGTCGGGTAGGAGAGAGATCAAAATTGTATGATCATCTTGTATGACTGTTACATGTTAAAACCCATTATTTTTTTTCGTGCATGAAGTAGGTACACGTATTATTTGTAGATTTGGTGTTTGAATGACGTGGTGGTGGACCAGTCTAAAAGGGAGGATTCCTTTGAATGAACTGTTGAAGTGGGATGAGTGTTTATGGGAATGAATGCGTGGTTTGAATTTGAGTGCAGCAGAATTAAGATAATCTGTTATGATATGGGCGAGAAACACTGCTCTGCATTTTTCATCACAAAGGGCATGAATATTTATCTCTGTATGATTATATCATTATCACTGGTCATTCATTTCGTTTCATTACGTTTCCTTTTCCTTTCTAGACTCTGGAACAAATCTTCCCAAAGGGGAAGCTTCAAAGGCTTTACATAAAATGCAAACACAACCGTGCATGCAATGATGCAGGCATTCGATGGAGTTTTTTTGTGTCTGTTGTGTGCAAGTAATGGAGAAAACTTAACATGCATAACAAGCATCATTATTATGATGGGATGGGTGTTGTTTTCTATTAAAATTGAAATTGTGTCATCATAAACTAGAATTTTGTTTCGATAGGGCAAACACACTATTATTGTGAAATTTGAGCACACATTCATGAATCCCCTCTCACCAACTGAATTAAATAATGGAATTATATGCATACCTATATATCTCCATACTTTTATCATTTTAATGTGAGGTTACGTATGATTCATTTACATTGAAGTCTCAACAGGTATCCTGTGTCGGCATTTTAAGAAGGTGTTTATACCTGTCCAGTGTTTCAAGAAAAATGGTAGATGGAAAGGAAAATCGAAAAATACCTTTGCCCCTTTTATGGAATGGGTTAAATTATTTCACTGTGTGAGACAAAAAAAATAAATAAAATAGAAAAACAGAAAGAGAAAAACGTTCTTTGCATTTGACTTGCTCTTTCTGTGGTACTGTAATGCAGATTAATTATTAGCTGCGAGGATCCCCTTTTGAAAGAGATAGCAGCAAACAAACAAGAACAAGTATGATGCTCAAAAGTAAAAAAAANATCCCCTTTTGAAAGAGATAGCAGCAAACAAACAAGAACAAGTATGATGCTCAAAAGTAAAAAAAATAGTTTGATTGCATCGCTTGTACATTGAAAAAGATGTACGACTATATTAAACTCAGCACTTTACTGTCAGACAATCTATTATGCAGTGCTCCAGAACGAAAATAAGAGCAAAGAAATTTATGCGGAAGGCTCAGCTCTGTAAAACTATAATAACAATAATTAGACTTGCAAATCTGATATGTATATCAGAAAATTTTCAGATATTTCAGATATGATGCAGATATGATGTATTTATCATATCAGATCTGAAAATTCCATTTAACAATAATAAAAGCCGGTTATTTTTCGTTTTCTTTTGCCATTCTTGTTGATTTGCATGGTTGAGTTTTATGGGCGAAATTAGTTTGCTATTAAATGTGCATGTGGTGTTTGTTGAGCAGATAATGTAATAATTTAAAGTGTACTTGTACTGCACACATATTTTTCTTTCAAACAAGTTGGATTACTTTTACTTACCGCCATACCCACTGACTTATAAAAGGTGCGCATTTGCTGGGAGGATTATTATACGTCCTCCCCGACGTTTTGCTTATTTTAATGGAATGCTGAAACGGAAGTAGAAAAAATACAACATATACATATCATATACATCATGTTAGATGACATCATCGTAAATTTTCCTGTGGTGCAACTGCTGATACAAACTCTTATGAAGTTGAGTATAGTTGACCACTGCGGTTTAATTTATATTTATGTTTATAGCGCTCAAGCAATGGATAATTACCGAAAAAACACGTTGTCTCGCAGAACAGTAAACAACACTAAAAGCCATAGTCTTTAAGCTCGTCATGACCAGCATATCAATTTTTCTCGCCGGTCTGGTGCGTCAATGTAGATTTTTTTATGTGGACGTGATCGTGGAAAATACCGGTACCAGTATATTGTATATTAGGTTGTGTGATAATATGTAACTTTAACGTTATGATAGGCCATATTATGTGCGGGATTGGTTTTCTTTCAGTTTCACGTAAAGGGAAACCAGTATTTCTTGATTTTTTCACCGACTTCTTTTCTTGTTCTACATGGTTCGCTAAATGAGAGTGCCATCATATTCACATCAGCATTGCACTACTATACGCGACATGGAGTGGTTTTGGAGAGATCTAATAATAATAATTGAAGTGCCGGGAGCTTAATAAACTGGTATCTCATTTTCTCCACTGATGCTGAACAATTTGACCATTTTTTTTTGCTCGGGAGCATGCATATAACGCACGTTTTTCATTCTTTTTGGATGAGAGACCTTGGCCTTCTTCCGTTTGGGCTACTATGGTAGATATATTAACATTGTTATTGTTTTAAGTAGGTATATAATGCTTACAACATGTAGGTATATAAATGGTACACACAGTTGTCTATTTTTTTCTGTATCTTCCTCTACCAGTAATCTAAATAACATACAAAAAAATGTCGGTACATCTGCTAAAAGAGGTATCATAATAATTGTATATCACTATCACCATTCTACTCGCAGGATGGAGAAGTAAATTGAAAAAATACAGCTTGTTCTTGGTACTAAATTATGATCATGTGTCTATCGCTCTCTTGTACCTTTTACTCCAAAAGAAACAGAGAACCCATAAATTATCTAATTTTTTAGTAAGATTTTCTTCAGTTATGTCTTGTATATACTGGCCGTATTATGCCTTTCTTGAAGAATATAAAATTGATATTTAATGGTGGTGGTGTGCATTTTAAACTCGTCAGCCATTAAATGAAAACTGCTTCGGTACACGAGAAAAAAATAACACGATTTGTTTGAGCAAGCCAGCATATCGTTTTTGCTGGCTCGTCTTTCTCTCTTCTGGCAGAATCCTTTTCGCACGGTTTAGAGAATCCAGTCGAGTTTGTTAAAAAACGATCATTTATGTCATTTTCACAAAATATAGTTTTTATTTACACGAATTATCCTCCACGGACACCTTGTTGTTCCTTGTCAGGAAAAAGATTCTTTCAAGACGACGACGTCGAAGCAGGAAACCGTAGAAAATGAAAAGGAGAAATACAAGTAGCTATTTAACTAATAACAAGCTTGTAGCTACTTCACTCTTTTCTATTCTACCACTTTTTGTCGACGAGATGCCATGCTGATGCCCTTGTTTACGTTTTTTGACTGCTTAATACGTGTATTTACAAACCTATGATGAAGAGAGAGAAGAAATTTGAAGAAGTCTTTGTAATACATTTTGTTACCTATTTGTTGACTGGGGTAGATTATTATTATTATGTGGAGAAGTTTACTCGTATTCTCTCACGTCGTCGGTCGTCTGAAATTCTTACAATGAAAGGTGTGTATTTGCTTTGTACTTTTTGAAACCTCAGATTTGTTTTCGGTTCAGTTCTTGTTCACACGCACCGTGTTCTTTATCGTGAGGAAACTGATTCAGTAAAAAAGTGGAAGTTTAAACGTAATCTTTTTTTTATGAAAATGTGTTTTGTGAGTTGGAGTTTTGTTCGGAAATAAGCTCTCCCTGAGTAACACCTTAAAGGTGGCAGCCTCTTTTACAAAATCATGTTGTGATACGCATGTTATGTATAGATATATATTTCAGGTGCTGAAAAAATTAATATAAAAAAGGGTCGATCGTAATACAAACACGTTAAGAGTTCTAACGATCCTCCTCATGTGTTTTAGAGATTAACTTGCTTTCATAGCAGCTTTTTAAACAAGATGAAAACGACAGCTGAAAAGGAAGGGAAAAATTAAATCCCTGTTATCTTGGTGGAGCCTGGAGATGCTCATTGATGATACCCGTAATGGGTTCATAAATTCCGCATTTGAAAGTGGATATGTGTGATTATTTAAACAAAAGGAAAAAATGGATTGTTACGTTTACGTCTCTAAAATTTTGCGTTTATGGTTTGAAAGGATGTGTGACGTGCTGTATCGTATCAGTGGTTATAAATGCGGGGACGCTGTTCTTTTTCCAAGCAATACTTATCTAGGTATATACCTGTTAATGATTTCTCTATGACATGAGTATTTATATATAAGTTTACATGCCCAAACTACTTTGTTGTGGTTCGTTATTGTTGTTATTAGCAGGTAGGCAAAGGCAGTTAGTTATTTTATGGTTTGCTTTCATCTTTCATTCTTCTCTGTTGCCCCCGTTCTTTTCCAGCAGCTTGGTTTTCTTCAAAGATGAAGAGACGAATGATTAGATGCTTTTTACTTCCAGTCACACACACAACACCGCTTCCACCGCAAGGGGTAATTTATATTTGTAGCTGGCCATCAAAGTCCTTCTTTGTAATTTCACATTTTCTTCAGACGACTGCTTCCTCACTCAATCTCATCTCTGAAGAAGAAAACACACAGGAGATATTTTGTAATAATGTTATATTTTATTCGTGCGCTATTTTATGACTCTTTGATGTCTTGTGAGACGCTTCTTATCTCTGTGTCATGTGTCGCTCGTCGTATGTAAGTAGTTTGTAGAGAGATATTAGTCGTATTATTAAGTATTATTGAATGTCGACTTCGTCTTGTTATCAACAAACTAGCTAAGCCGTAACTACTTTTACTAGTGGTGCCCATTCATCCTGTTGTCATTTTGATGTCGTATTAGTTTCGGCTTTCATATTATTTTATTATTCTTTTTTATTATCGTCTGCCTGTACTTTTTACACACCACCAGCAGCAGTATCATCATCAACATCAAGAAAAGCGACATAAAAGGTTCTTCTTTTATGGGAATGGGGACTATACTCTCTTCATCAAGAAAATTCGATCGGATTGAGAAAAGCACAGGAGGACAGAGAAAGAGTGAGAGAGGTAGTGTGTGTGTGTGTGTACGAGTGAGAAAGGACATTTTTGTATTGTGGCAAAAAGCATCACCATATCACATCTCCATTGTGTTTATTTCCTTTTGACAAGAATATAATTTCTTCTTTTTAAAGGAAACACATTATTATATTTTCACTCAACCCTTTCCTACTCTCTGCTTCTACTCAAGAAGATTACTATTCTTTTTATTGATGTATACCTTTCTTCCTGAGTTCAGGGAGGCATGTTTCGAGCATAACTTTGAGAGAATAAAAGGTATTTTGTATCTCACACACACACACGGTTGAAACCTTTTTTCTGTGATGATATTATAGGGGATGATGCTTCATAATATGATACTGTAATCAAATCAAACAGAAACATTTTTCAATACCGTTCCCGTTCCTTCTCATTTTTTTATTATTATCTGTCTCCGTCTCTTCTTCACCTTTCTTTCTGGAAGACATTTCGAGTATTATATGAGACGACTGAACTGTGTAAATCATGCTGACGATCCAACCAAGTTGGAATGGAATCCAGTGAGTGAGTGAGTGAGTGAGCTGTGTGGTGGTAATAATGGATAATGATTATAATAAAATGCAAGGTTTCCTTTTATGGTTAGACTTCCCTAAGAAATAATGCTCCGATGAATTACAGACGAGACGGAATACGGCACAAAAACTGCGAGAGGCACATAACAGCGTTACCTTTTTGAAAGGATGAAAAACTACTTCTCATGATGATGAGGTTGATGATGATGGCGACAGTGACTGTTGCTACCACCTTGACTATTACCAACCCCTACAAAGTGACTGTGACTGCTCTGACTGCTGTATATAGAAAAATAATAAAAAATGGCCTTTCAATCCATTTATGTGATCAATGTTGCTTTCTGTACAAATAAGGCTTCCGTCTGTTCTCCTTCAGCTCGACTGCTCAGATGATGATTTTGATGTAGCGTTTTAAACTTTAGTTTCGAAAGCTGTAGTAAATGTAACGTACAATATCTACGCATTTGCCTCCATCTTGTCGCCGCGGTTGCCGTATATTACTATGTAGTCGAAAGTAAGCGTACATAATAAACACATATGGACAGCTCTAAAAAAATATCTCGTGTTTTGATACGGTTCCGTGAATAAAATAGAGACATATTAGTTGCAAGATACTGATAATCTTACCCACAAACCTACCTTAACATTCGTGTCTACACAATACGCAATTTTATATGAAAAGAGAGATCCAGTTTTGAAGTGCATTCTCATCTGTGGTGCGCCTATGTGAAAAGAGACACGGCGAAGTAGCCCTTTTTTGTCAACAAGAGCCCACTAGACTTACAAAAGCTTTATAGAAAAATGCCTTCTCCCATTTTCGAAGATGGACACAGGGAGAAAAGGATGAAAGATTCTCTCCGAATGTGTGACAAAAGAAAGATTCTCTTTGCAACGTATGCCCTTTTGAAGTATCAATAGCAGAGCATGCGTAAGTTACTGTCACTGACAAACGCACACTGCATTATGTGACCGCGGTGAAATTGTATTCAATTTGACAAGTTACAATCATAAATATGATTACACGAAAATATTCATAAAGACGAATCATGAAGGTATTCAAAGAACGAGAGAAAAATTCTCCTCATCTCTCTCTCTAAAAATCATTATCCTTTTGTGAACTAGATATAATTCAATTCAGTGTGTATAAGCATCTACTTAGAAAATGCTTTCATATATCAGCAGATGAGAGAGGCAGGCAGTACGATGATGATGGAAATAATGATTTTCGTTATGTGCAGCAGCATATTATTTACTGAAAAAGTCATACGGTTTGCTAATCGCATTCAACTCATCTCTCAAAAAGTTTCGTTTTCAAACAGTCAAGTTCCGTGCTCTGCTTGCTGATTATTACCACATAGATCATCGCGATATCAATAATAATAATACCAAGTACTACGACGATACAAGATGTGGGATTATGTAATGCGATGGGTTTGTACTTTTATTTTCCCGTTTGTATGTATTTCTCTTTTTTTACGAGCAGAGGCTTATAAAATGCTTTCAAAGTTTGTAAAGATTGTTACTCAACCGTGTACACGAATAATACAAATGTAAAGGAGCATTTATGTATATTCCAACAACGTGAGCAACTATGCTTGCTTAGTCAAGCGTGCATGCTTTTAGTAGCCAGGCGTTCCTTCTACTTTTTTCAGATTTTTGAAAGAATACACAATTTCAGTAAAGTACGTTTCGCTGAGAAAATTTCTTTAGCAAAGTTTTGTTCTGATAAGATATAAACTTTGGCTCGAGCTGCTCAAAACAAAAAGAAAATTTGTGGTGTGAGAGTATCTTTCTTCTGCTGACGCATAAGATGGAAAATACTGCGCACACAATGAACATTGGAAGGCAACAGCTGGAAAAAAAGTTATTCATCATCATTTTTGTAGCATGTTTTGTTCACACGTCTCTATTACTTGAATCCAAAGGTTTTTAGGCTTTAAAGGTACAAGAAAAGGTACATTTTTTAAACTTTTTTGTGGGATGGGGGCACATAGGATTTTACTTGTTTAGTTTGTCAGAGAAATGAATGGTGAGGAGACATTAGGTACTTACAAATAGGGACTCCTGTTGCTTCATCCTCCTCTTTCAGAAAATATTGTTATTGTTGTGAAAGAAATCTGGGTGTTGGCAAATATACCTCAGCCTATTGATCCAGCAGCCACTCCGGCGGATGTGTAATTCACCCAAGTAACACATAAGACAACAACAGCAGCAGTGTAGTCAGTCATCATCATCATCATCATCAGCATGTAGCATGATCGCTTGCCACAATATCAAAAAGATTAGGTAATGTCATGTAGTAATACTGTTTTTTTCTATTTATGTTGATGAGTGTAATTGAAAGGAAAAAGACAGACGAGTACAAACTCGTGGACTCACAGAGACCACATTTTTTTAGATATCCACTTACCCGACAACTGAATGGCAAGTGAGAAAAAGGAAATGAAACTTTTTACTGACAAAAAAACGAAAAGGAAATGTAAACGGCAAAAACGAGGGTGAGCAACATATGTGTGTTTGTGTTGTTTGGTAAGGGCCTTTTTGTTAAGAATGAAAGAAGGGACGAAAAGTATCACCTGAATGTGTATATATTACTGTATTAAGCATGATATGCACAATAAGCAAAACAGGAAAAACTTTTCAAACAAACTGAAACTGTAGTTTTTAATATTACATGTTTTGGTTTGGTGTTTTGTCGGAACATATTATAAGCAAAAACATTTGGATTTGGATATGTCATACCCATATAGACTTTTACATGTGGATAAAAGTTTGTTCGCACATAGTAATCCCAATCAGTTACAAACACGATTTGGGTAATCACACTTCATACTTCGATGCGACTTATTTTTCGATGGGAAGTTTTCTTCCGGTATTCTTGAACAAAACTATTCCTGGCCATAGGCATAAAATGTAAAAGAGCCGCCTCAAAATCAAATAGGTAGTTATATGATAATAAAAGTGGGCAGAATATTTTGGTTGCAAGTTACAACACAAGGAACATTTACGAATTGGATGTTTTCAAATCAAAATCAATGTCATCAACCTCCAAACATGCATGCACAAAAGTGAAAGAGATTGATACATCTGATTATCCTAAAATATTGACTGCTTCAGCGATGCAGCAACCAGAAGGCTGCAAAATGTATTGTCTGTTGTCTACCCGTGTGTTTTTTATGCTTGATGCGCTTACGTCAAATCCAATTGAATGATTGAATATTTTGATGAATCATCCTCATCCTGAAATAGTCAAAGGTAATAATAAAAGGGCTTGCAACTATTTATCAAAACACTGGCCATTAACCATTTTCATTTTTAGTCGAGTCACCTTGTAATAAAAAGCCCCTGTATATCTTTTCTAATTACCCCCACAGCCTATTCAGGTATTACCCTATAAATATACGTATAGAGTTGTTTGGAAGAAGCCCGTGATAAAAGCTATCGGTTGTAAATTACAGGTACCAGTTTCAAACAAACCACATGTTTTATTACCGCAAGATTAGGTACTCATTCGACTTTTTTGGGCATTGATACGTGTGTTCCGTATTGTAACTAACGAAGTAACAACTAACAACTGAGAAAGGAATGCTGCCTGTAAAAAAAAGTCGATGAATGCGGGCTGCTGCTGCAGTTTTACGGCAGTACTGTTGCGGATACGGATGTTTTAAAGAAAATTAAAAGTAATGTGGTAGTACACATCTTCAGGAAAATATTATGTGATGATGGTGGTGGTAGAATTTTGAATCGTTCTTCTTTCAACCTGGCCTTGCTGCTAACTGGTTGGTTTGACGGGTGATTGTTGTGATAATAATGAATAACGATGATGACGGCACACAATCTATTATTACAGCGGATAGTCAAGATGTATTGCCTTCAATTTCAGAAAAATAACAATGATCATGCTGTCATGAGCCCATTTTTATTCCAGGGAGTAATTATATTTTGGCACCTTCTCTAAACTCAAAACTGTCTTGTCTGTGTGTACACTTTTATAGAGAAACTGAATCTGACAGTTAAAAACATTAAATGTATAGGCGACTGATGAGCCATTATTGAATAATTATGGAATCCTCTAATAAGAGGTTGCTGTCTGCTATACTTTCTACCTTTATAGCATTAAGAGCTAATCACTTATTATTGCTATACACTTTATACAATTTAGTTTGGACGAAAACATCATCATCATAATCTTAATTACATAATTACCGCCTTGATTGTTGGCTATGCTGTCAAAGTAGGAAAATGGTTTGCAAATTTTCGGCAGTTCAAAAGCACACATAATTGATCTTCAGTATGTTTGTTTTTCCTTCGGCTTGTTGATACAACTTCATTTGATGTAGTGTTAGGCAACTTGTGTGCGAGATACGGGTTAGATAAAGCCTACAGCCAGAGCCCGTCATTTCAACTACGACGAGGTACTCCGTCTATTTTATCTTTACCAACAACCGCGAAAATGAATCTCGTAAAAATTCCAAGTGTCTATCAAGATACGAAATAATTTATACAAAAATGGTCGCGTATAATCAACGAAGTGGCAGCTCTTGGTTTCTACAATGTAATCTGTGAAGGGGCAAAATAAATTAAAGAGGGAATGACAACCCCCCTTGTATGCACCTAATAGACTACTGTTGTGCTAGTAAATTATGACTGGTGAATGGCAAGTGAATGAAAATCAAGTAAAATAGCGATGAAAGAATGAAGGATTGAATAAAGTGAGTTGAGTGAGCTCCTTCTTTTTTGTCAAAGCTCTCGGAAAAATGGAGGAATGGATGGAGAGAAGAGACGGAAAAGTGTATATGCATTTTCACCCAACATGAAAAAATGAAATAGCGCCATTCTTGTCACCACTCGGCACAAAGCAGTTATAGCTCTGACTATGGCAGGGTAGATTGTTAAAAAATCAACCCCGGTGTTCCACATTTTTTTCTTTTGTTATTCTGCCGAGCGTAATGATGAAGTTGAGTATTTTTGTGCTTTGAACGATGATGACGATTGCTCTTTGAATGTTGCTGATAATGAGGGTTTGGTTGGATGTTGTGTGCGTATTGATAATAACTATTATGATGATGGCAGCAACAACTGATGGGTTGTACCATGTAGTGGATGATTTAGCTGGTTACTTGTTGGCTTTCCTCTGTTTAACGAAAGAGGACATAATAATTATTACATTTACCTATGCATGTCATACCAGTATTAAGGCAGATGTTTTCATCGCCACTTTTACGGCGAAATTGTACACTTGGATGGACGGCTGGTTACCCTCAATCAATGAATAAAAATACATACATGAAATAATGACAGCATGAGGGTCCAATGATTTTACACCAGGAGTGTTTATGTGTGCATTAGTGTAAAATGGGGGAATGAACAGAATTCGTCAACGCATGTGTACATGTATAATTGGCGAGTTTTCTCAATGATTTATTATACCAGTTTTTGCTTTGCATTAAAAGATTAAAGGATACTGACTTGGGCACTTTGGGAAGGACAGAGCTTAATAATACAGAGAATCGGTGGAAAATGAAGGGGCTTCATGTTGCTCTCTAATTCAGTCATTTTCAACTTTTACCATACTTTTTTTCTCGTACACTGAATCGATTATGTCACATTATGGAAAAGTGTGACCGTTCGTTGTAGTTTATGTAATAATGATGTATTAATGATTATTTAATGGTAAAACTACTTCACTAGAAAGAAAAAAATCAATAAAATTGAAGTTATCATGCTGAATTGCATATTATGTTTAACAGCGTTTCACAATATTTTCGCCTTTACGATGTTATTAGTCCCCCAAAAGTTTATTTAATGGAACTATCCTCCGTAACATACAAGTACAAATTATGGTATTCTTGTTATTGTAACGTCACTTTCTGAATGCGGGTGTTCCTTGAAGAATCGTTGATACCCTGCACCCTTTAAGAATGAAGATGGAGTGTTTGTTTAGACAATAAAGTTATTGGAAGACCACGTCTGTAAAGATAATTTGTTGGAATTACCACAAATCATAGTTTATTTAATCTCAAGGTATGCAATTACGGACTCGTAATGTGGAGTCTAGTATAAAAGAAAATTTTCCGTCGATGGTTGCATCGAGTTGTCTGTGTACATTGCAGCTTTACCTCCTTTTTCTCTGGGCTTTTTAATCCTTTTGGTTGAAGTTAATGGGGGAAATGAATGAAATCATGGGGGTTCATCTGTGTAGATACTAATTACGCCTCTACTGTTATTGTGGTAACTGTGCAGCTAGGTCTAGTTCTTTTCAACGCTTAAAATGCGTAGTGTGCTGTATCATTTCAGCACAGCAGTTCTCTAATTATAGTGTTGTATTTAATGTGGTGTTTTCTTTTGTTGCAGGGGATTTTGGAGAAAAACTGAAGAAGCGTCGTCTGAGTGGAAATGAATGTTTGGGAGAAAAGCTAGTCTCATCTGGGCCCTTCAGAAAGGATCCAATTACGACCTCAAGCCCAAACAATAGCAAAGGCAGCAGTAGCGGAGGGAACAATCTCAGCAGCAACATTGGTGGTAGCAATACAGTGCATAATGTCCCTGTACCTTTCTGCCAACAATCACCGGATACGACCACCCAAACACCTCAGGTTTCATATTAAACAATTCTAATTGATATAATATATAGTGATTATCATTATAGACAAATTGAAAACTTTTGTGGTTTTAATAATTTATGTTGATTTTATTTTTAATAGACTGAGATGTCCCCAGCCTCCTCAGTATGTTCGGATGGCTCTACAATTTTGTTCAGTTCCTCTTCGAGTGGAATTAATGCAGGAGGAAATCGTTCGTTAACATCAACGCCTACTCCAACTCTTTCATCGTCTTCTGCCTCGTCGGTTTCATCTGTTTCGGCAGCTGCTGCAACTACAACAAAAATTGGCAGCTCACCTAGTCAAGGACAGGGACATTGTGATTCGTTTGCATGGCCATCACCTCCTACAACACTCCAACAGCAAACAACAAATAATTTGATTTCGCCAACTACTAACAGTCAAGCAACACCTTTATCACTATTAACACAACAAACCCCAACTAGTGGCACTTTCTGGCTCAGTCCGACCAATTCTTTGACGACTTACTCTACTGGACCGATTGTTAGCAGTGGTAGCAATAGCTTGACGCTAAATTATGTGCAATCACCAAGTAGTATTAGTAATGGCAGCTGCATATCTGCGGGAACTGTTATTAGCAGTAATACTAGTAACACTACAGTAATACCCGCAGGAAACCACAAAATTAATAGCAATTCAACAGGAAATGCGCAGCCGTCAGCGTCAAGTCTCGTTGTAACGTCTAATGCACCTACGACAACTGTAGTTTCAGTAACTGCAACTACAACTACCACAAGTGGTAGTAATAGCTCGACGTTGGCTCCTGCGAAGAAACCGTATCATCCTTTCTCCAATAAAACGGTGAAACGGCCAAGTTCTCCATGCCCAAATATTGACGTGCGACAGCTTCCTTTGGAACAAAATAGGCCACCACCTATTCCTCATTCGCCAATACTACCATCCTCTGCAAATATCATTTCAAACAAAATATCGCCAATAGCCCCTCCACCACCTGCTAATATTGCTTGTAGTAATAGTGCTCCTACCGCTATCACTACCTTACCAACTTTGCCAGTGGTGACAAACCCGAATATTTTGTTCACAGTGACCCCACCACTCGTCACCACAAACAAAACAGAAATTGTTAGCTTGTCTACACCAACGTTACCAATCCTTCCTCTTCTGACGACCCAGAAGCTGCCAACCGTTGGAACACTTGACACCACCTGTGGTGCTCCAACGATTGTTACAACTCTACAGCCAAATACAAGTATCTTCAGTACAATTGATACAAGCACATTATATCCAACTGTGCAACAAAATAAGGATTCTTCTATAATTCTTCCAATAACAAGCAAGGCTTCAACTGTACCACATCAGCCATTACAACCAGTGCTGAAGACCGAAAGTAGTCCTGCCGTTACTATTAATACGAAAAAGGAGAGCAGTCGAGTCGAAAAAGAAAGTTCTGTAAGCACCAAGTCGCAAGAGAAAGATGGAAAGGAAAGCAAAACGTCAAAGGATGGTGACAAGTGTCCCTTACAATTGGCACAAGACATCTTAAACAGATTTGAAAAGAAATCTGGGGACAAAAATGCTGAAACAGGAAACATTAATAATAATAACAATAACAATATTGGTAAAACCAATGAAAATATTAATAATTCAAAATCCATTAATTCAACAACTCCTACTCCACTCACTGGAAGAGTGGGTAGTGACGAGAAAGCCAAGGAAAAGTCAAACACAGGAAAATCGACGAAGTCAACGAAAGATGGCGGGAACAAGACGGAGGAAAAAAGTAATAAAAATGAGGTCGCAACTGCTGCTGCGGCCAAAATTGATTCTTCCTCCCTGTCTTCTACTAGTGATACGACCAAGGCTGATGCAATCTCTATTACAAAGTCAACAAATGAGTCAGGAGCAAATAGTAATAAAAATACTTGTGGCACAGCCTCTGACAGTAAACTGAAGGCGGCGTCTTCCACCGCAGATATAATAGTGTTAACACCAACTGATGTTAATAAAAATAAGATCCATATAGACCCACCTAAGCAATCTCTTCAACAAAATACTGTTCTTCTTGCCGCTCCATCTGGGCACACAGTTGTCACCAACAATGCCACACTTCCATTTAACACAATTGTTGCTTCCTCCAGCACAAACACACAACTCTCCCAACATCCTTCGTTGGACACAATTATCACATCACAGACGCCTGTTATGGGTACAACACCCTTAATATTCAAGGATGGACTTCAACTGACAGATCAGGGATTAACACTAACGACCTCGGTGTCTGCACCGATTCCAACTATTTCGCTATCAGCCGTTGGGAATCAGTTAATTCAAACAAGCGGCGCACCGGTGCCATGTTCTACTTCATTAACCGCTGGAGGATTGGGAACTTTTGCTTCAGCTGGAGCCAACCAAATTATTTTGCAGCAACCTCATGCGACGACAGACCCTACAAATGGTGCTAATTCTACTTTTATCACGACGTCTGCGGCCCATGGTACAGGACAGACTAGATACCCAATTCTCCAGACGATACAGCCATTATTCCTCAATTCTGCTGGACCAGTTGGTGGCCCGTTGATCATTTCACAACCGACACAGTCCGCCCAGGACCCTACACAAGGCGCTCCTACAATAACTCAGCAGTCTTTCATTTACGATCATAATGGCACTCCCACGGCCACCATTGACGCGACTGGAGCTTTTCAGTCAGTGCTCCAGCCAGCCACAACTACTATGGTGCTAGATCCCAGCATTTGCGCTGGAAATCCTAATTTGGCCGGTGGGAAAAAGAAAAAGAAGCGTCTAAGCAAAAAACAACAGCAACAACAGGCACAGTTGCAATTGCAACAACAATTTATCCTTCAACAAATACAAGCACAACAGCAACAGGCAGCGGCGGCGGCCATCGCGCCTTTGACCATATTTCCTCAGTCTTTCAACCTCGGTCCGCAAGGCTTCAGCTTTCAACCGACGATGAACTTTTTTCCTACGCCGACAATTTTGACGCTTCCAAATCTGATTCTAAATCCTGCTGATGGAACATTATTCATTCAGCCTTCAACTCCATTACCTACTGCGACCACTACGCCTATGCAACCTGCATCCATGAAATTGGGACAATTTCCTCTGACCACAACAACAACAATTCCTCAAAATCCTCAAAATATTGCCCCGAAGAAAGATGGATCTACAACGGTGGTTCAAAACCTGATGGAACCTTTAAAACCTGCTACCACTCCTGGAATAGATGCCGGCTCTGATGATTCCCGACAAAACCCAACTCCAGATTCCAGCACGAATGATTTACAATTGGGGCTTATCAATGTTGCCACCGGACCAACGCAGCAAACTAACACGATTACATTAAATATTCCTACGCAAACGACGACCACTGTACTTCACAACCCCAGCCCCGCAATTAATAAAAAGAATTCCAAAAGTAGAACTGTGACTAGTAGTAGCACGACAGTGAAGCGGATTCTCCCACAAAAACAAATCTTACCAAAAATTGACTCCACGACGCCTTCCACAACTGAGAATGCGAATTAACCGTACGTATAATTGGTGTATTCACGTTGTAACGAAATATAGCATTTACACCATTATTAGCTCTGTCTTTGTGAAACAAATCAACACATTGAAATTGAACTGCTGCGATTAAATAATCTCTCTCGTCTTCTGAATCTGATTTTTAACGAAAATGTGCAAGATGTGTGTATTTTACAAATTAGAGAAACCTTTTAATATTACTACCAAATCTAAACCAAAAATGTACTGCTGAGATATAAAATGGAGATCGTTCTAAATTATAGTATTAGTAGTAGTGTACAAGTAGTAAAATAGTAGTAAAACTATGTAGTTTTTTGACAGAGATTGTACTAAAATGTTAGTCGGAATGTCGGAAACAAGTTTTAGCGTTTTAAAAAAAGCATTTTAAACTTTATAGTATATATACATATAAAATTCATTTACAATTTCTTGACTTTATTCTTTCTGGTGAATTTGTATCGTAACTCTCGACATTTTTAAATTTCATATTTAAACCGGCACGCGTAAACAGAATAAGTCGTATAATAGAATTGCTGTAAAAAAAGAAATAAAAATTTCTGTGTAAGTATTCATCCCCTTTAATTGAATTGAATCTAGAAACCAAAATGATTATATAACAGGTGCATAATTAAACAACACTTCAACACGTCGTGTATTGGACGCTTTGCGAAATCTCAGTTTTGTCGTGTTTGCTGAATGGAATAACCGGAAAGAGTGACTTTGGAGCAACGAATTTAGAAAGCAACAAACTTTGTTTTAACTGCTATTTAACGAGCAGCACTTAGCCGTTATAAAACTTAGAATTTAATGCAACTTTTCGTCGTGAATGAATATTAGAAATTAGAAATACACAAAGTCAATCAATTATTTGAAACAGGTAATCTATTTACATGTATGCAGCTCTGTACCCTTGAATTTTAAGCTCCGTCGCCGTCAATGCTATAATAATATGAAGTATTTTAGTATCATATCTTAAGTGTTTGAGTATTTATGTGATGATGTGATATAAACATGAATTCATTACTTTTATTATGACTCTTAGAGAACAACTGTTAATAACTTTATTATTTTACCTGCTCCTTCGTGTTTTAAACGTGTATGCATTTTAATTAATTTCATTGTTTGCGCATACATTTTAAGTTATTCTACTGTCTTTTATCGTTATTCAACCGTCGTCGGAGCAGAGCTTTGACGGTTTTTACTGTATTTTCTTAGTTTTAAGTTTTAAATTTAGTACCAGCCAATTCCAAAAGAGGCTGCTGGTCGTGATGTTTTAAAATTGCAATGGTTGTTATTTTTAGCTTTTAATTTATATCCATGTTTTAATAATGGTTTGTTCGGGTTGTGCCTGAAAAAAAGCGTTAAGTATATGTAACGTACATTACCGGTTCCCGGTAAAATGATTTTATTTTATAATTATACTATCAGCAAGTATTTTAAAATGCGTAAACACTTAAGTACAGATGCTAACAAATAAAGCATTTGCTGGTTAAACCAAAAATTGATTTGTATAAAATAGTGCATAAAATAGTTTTTATCAGTTAATCATCATGACTGAGATTTGATGGTTAGAATGTTAATAATTTCTTATATAATGAATACTATCTTACTTTCTCTCAAAAGTAGCATTTGCTTTAATAGTTACAGCTTTATCAAGAGATGGTACAGTAAATATTAATATTAATTGTTGTTATTACTATTGTATAACATTACACACCTCATTTGTAACCAACATCTCGTTATTACTAAAGATCTGAAGTTTTTAACAGTTTTGGCCACACGGGCGCAATTGACTTTTGTCTGTCAAGTAAAACCCAAAGAATTGATTTTGTTTTGTTGTTGCTATTTGTTGAATTTTTTGTGTATATGCATGTTGTAAATTAGACTAAATGGTGACGCGAATATACCACGAATTGTAAAATTATCTTCATTTTATCAACAACTATAGGTACCTATACTTGTAATTTATATAACGTACTGTTTAAAACATTAGTATGTAACGTAATGTAATCTGTAATGCATTTAAACTTGCAAATTACTTGTATATATTGATATATAATGATACTTAATTATAAATATGTATGTGTACTGTTCTAAAAAAATCTGTTGCACGTAGTACAAGTAAGTGTAACTAAAATTTATATGAAATTTACGTAATAAATCAAAAGTATCATCCATCATCATCATTATATAGCAGTGAAATGGCGTTAGAACAATTTTAGTGTGCTGTCATTTTATTTTAAAATGCATTTAATGATTGTAGAATCTTGTTTGTTACATTGAAGTTTAACGCATGTAACGTTTTTAAAAAATGTTGAAGAACTCGTCCACATTAAAAGAAAGTAAAACAGTTTATATACAATTTGCGGAATGTCTTAATAAATCACAAAAAAATGTTTACTAATCAAGCCAACAAGTGTTCTCTATTTAATCACATGGTTTTTATACAAAATAGTTTCATCCCTAATTATGGACTGCAATAAAGGAACTGCATCGCAATTAATTTTGTACAGAACAACTTCAAAACTCCAGTCGATATTCATATGGATCATATATATGCAGAAATACTATCAAAACGGTATTAGGTCGTTTGGAACAAGACAGCGAGAAGTTGATAAGTTGCCCCGGGATTAAACATTAAACGATCTTTCATTAAGGGATTGGGGTCATAATGCATTACTTACATCCCCCATATTGATACTGTCCTGGGTTAACTTTTACCATTACTGAAAATTTGCAAGACTACATAAATTGTAAAAATAGTTTTTAGTTACGTTCCATAACTTAGCGTAGTAGTAGACACATAAAGTAGACAGAGAGTCATAAACAACTAATGGGTCACTTTGTTAGAACAAGAGCAATGATATATAAACATGTAATAACCAGTGAGTAGAAATAGAGACTGAATTAAGAATTATTAAGACGTTTGATGAAGACGCGCTATCATATGTATTTACATAGTTCCCTACACCCACATAATGTAAATTAGGTGCTATTTTCTTCCATTTCACTTTTCGTTTATTTTTCATTGATATTTTGTTTCTTGTGCGAACTAGAGAAATACAATGGAGAAGAATAGTTGCGAGGAACTAAATAATGAAACAATTCACTTTTATATACCTATAAATGGATGTACAATAATATAATAATATAATAATTAACAATAATATGTATACTGTATGTACATTGATGTTATATTTCGAGTAATTACGTACAATGTAAAGTGATTCCCCTGCATAAAATTAACTCGTTGTTCATGAGAGTGTGTTGTGGCATCAGCAACATTCTATTTACCACAATTAGCCATTTTACTATAATGTATATTATGTTTTCTTATGAAATATAAAGTGGTTTCGACATTTATTTAGGTTTACAAAAGCTAACAAATTGTGTGTAGGTATATATTGGTTGGGAAAAACACAAATAATAGAGTAGACACATATAGGGTGAAAGTTATGATATTTTTATGTATCGTGTTTAAACCAAAATACATTTCCTAGTACATTCCACGGAGTAAATATTTGTATGGGAGAAACCTTGCGTGGGCTTCCAGTGGGAAATCCTATTCTTACAAAAGCTCTTACTCAGCAATACTCTCAGCCAAGCTATCTCCTTTACTCCTTTCCTTTCGTAAGTTCCAAATTTTATTTTCGCTCCCAAAATTCTTTTATATCTCAATACATGATTTTTTCTGAAAAAAATATGCTGCGATATGACAGAGTTGAAAACGGAAACTACGAACATGCAGGAAATCATATAGTCGTTGACTACGTCCCAAAATAATGATAAGAAAACTGTTTGAATACAAAGACTGTAAAGCAGCAGTCAAGTTTAACATCTTTCCTGTGAGAAATCAAATCATCTATCCCTGAACGAACAGTTTTCCACGTAGCCTCCCCCTCCATAATGTAATATCTTTCTTCCATTCCAGATGAATTTGGTTCACTGTTCCTTATCATTGGCAAAAGTACACTGTGCATTTAAGCTGGTGAAGCAATCCTCAAACAGAGGCATTAAACAAACGATTCCATGGATAGACACACTGTCAAACCAGAAAAATATATCACATAATTGACTGTTGGTTTTTCCTCGTGCCCTGAAATGAAAAACGTGGGAAAACAGGCACAGAGCAGCTAGTAGTTTGATATAATAGTGAAAATAATTTTCTAAAATATCTCTTAAAGAGAAAACCCACCTTGTGCGTATGTCTTACTTGCTATCGATACTATCACGTAGAACTCCTCGTACCAAAATTGTACACCCGCTTCAACATAAAAGTATGGGGCAACTGAGAAAAGTGAAAGCTAGAGGATTCAGTGCAAAAAAGAAGGAGTAGACAAGATGCTCTCTAGCTACTTGTAGTTACCAGAACGCGTCGTCGTTTGTGTGCTTATATCATAACGTTTCTCTTCTTAGGTGATCAGTTTGAGTTGTGGCGATGCGGAGCAAAGGTGACAAGACAAGCAGCACACCATCATCAGCTTGCACAAACTTGTTGGAGTGTCGAAATCAGTGAAAGTGAAATTATTACAGTGGCACGATATATTTATGGCCCTTGGTAAATATACCACACAGGCTTAATTAGAAGTCAATTTGGTGAAAAAACAACAAAATTTGAGGGAAAGCATCAGTAACCCTTTGGTTCTTCGACATCTCTAAAAGCACTAAAATTGAAACCCGTTAAATTGTATCTGAAATACATTTTATTACTGTAATCGGCTCCCTGGGTAAGCTTTTATAATTTATTACCACCACACAACAGCTGCCTCTTTTATCCCAGGAATTCTCACGTTTCCCCTTTTGATAGTCTCTCTGCTGCGTCCACGTAACGTATCTTTTAACATAAAAATTTGCAAAATTCTCGTCGTTTACTTTGATAAAAGCACACAGTTGCCAATCGACATCCCATATATTAAAACCGTCGAGCCGTAAGCCGTACACAACCTATATAGCTTGATCATTCTCTTTCCAATTTCCATTTGCAATAAATCTATCTTTTTATGTTTTCTTGTTCCCTGTCCATATATGGGTGATCAATCATTCTATTACTTTCTGCTCCAGGTAAAATCTCGTTAACCAACACATACACACACACACACATAAAAACAATTGCACTTTCACCCGCACGCTTTCATTGGTTGCCAAATTTTGACGAGTTTTTCCTTCCTTTCTCCGAGTAGGTTCTAGATGTAATGTAGGTAGGCAAATAAAAACGTATTGCTTCCAGTTTTTTTTTTACATTTATCATCACTTTACTCACAGTTGTTGATTTATATAATGGGAATAAAAGCGCGGGCTGTGAAAAAAGAGTTCACAACAAAAACAGCGAGAGTCTATCATCTCGTTTGCATTAGTAACGCTCCATGTAGTGAACCCCCTCGCACCTTGATTCCTTTCATACATCCAGTCTATACAGGTCGTCGTCGTCGTCATCGTGTAGATCTGAGTGAGTGGGTGAGTTTGAGAAGAAATAAGGAAACTTTTATTGGATAAATATGAGCAATAAAAACACTTTCCATCACTCTCTTCCTTTCGATAAGCAACTTTCATGACAATATTGAAGTCCATACGGCAAAATATCGTATAAACACTCGTGCGTCTAAAGCAACATTTCCGGTTTTCAAGCTCACTTTGGTCTTCTTCAGTCCATCTCACAATCACTCTACATAATATTATGCATACATTTTGACAAACGCTTAGAAATATACATTGTGTAGAACCTTTATGAGCATGTATAGCAAACTTTTATCGTGAAACAGCTTCATCATCAAATCTAGTATGCGCTTTTGTGGATCTCAGGCATCTACATGTTACTAATTTTTTATGTAGTCGTAGTTCGTTAGAATTCCATTGATGTTTGTTTATCACTGCTGTGCCTAGTTTGCAACTACCTTGAAATGAAAATGGTGGAAAGATGTGTTTCATCTTTACTATCACTTTCCGCTTCCGTTCTGATATTAGAATGACGATGAAAACATAAACAAGCTCTTTTCACTCACAAAGTGTTTTATCCTTTGATGGATAACGAGCTATTGAACGTCTATTCACTCACATAATCGTTGCGGAGGCGTAGACAATGTGGGAGAACTTTTGTAAAATGGAAAACATTTTCGGTATTCATAAATCGGCGTTACATTAAGGACTTTAAAACATCAAGTACATATATATGTATATATGTATAAACAATAGCACTAAGCTAAACAATCTAAAAAATGTGCACGTCTAAAAAGTTGTAACATGCTACATGCGATACTTATATTTCAATTTGAAACAGCGTTTGTACAAAACTGTACCCAAAGATTTAGTACTATATACTTATCGTTAGCTAGCTGTACTTAATATTTACACCGATAATTTAGTTTTCTTGTAGCCATCATTATTTCATCCAGACTCACTGTACTTTATTTTCGAGTGGACGGTTTCCATTAGGAAAAATACTAAACTTTGTTCCGCTATGGTTGGTTAGCTGTATATAAATACATACCAGTATGCTTGATTGAAGTATATACTTTTTTTTACGAAATCTCTTAAGAGAAAGTTCATCTTCATAATTTTGGTGGTGAACAAAGTAAAAAAAGTTGAATAGACCCTGAAATTGAAAAGGAAATGGAGGAAGAGTGCTAATAAAGGAATGTAAACATATAATATATATATATATGTGTGTGTTGATCCTGTTTTCAGGCATATGGTCTGGGTTGAAGTTGAAAATACTTTTTTCTCTGTAAATTGCACTTGGCGACTTAATACATGTACGAACAAACTGAAGAACAGTTTTAAAAAAAGACGTAAGTAACCATTCTTCTCATTGAAGCAGATCTTCGTCTAACCATTTAATCCAGCAGAGTTCTCTTAAAAATAAACTCAATGTTGGATCTCAAGTAGAATTTTTTTAGTTCCCCTTTTACGGGCTGTCTGAAGAAGTCTGGATGAATGTAGCAGGAAAAGAAATTACAGAAGCGAGTTAAAATGGAAAGTTAAGGGATATATATTTTGCGTTTTCTCTAGAGAGCAGATGTGTACAGCTTCTATGGGCCATGTTATACGCAGTTTGCACACTTTCTTTTTTTATGAACCACGTCAAATATCATTCCACGTGATAAAGTTTGTGAAAATTATTTGTTTGACTTTAACTCGCAGTATAAAACTTGGTACGTGTGTGTACCATGATTACGTATGACTAAAAGTACGATGCGAAATAAATTTTGTGAAAGAAGATGTGAGCAGCTGGAATAGGACAGCTATTTTCCACATATTGGGGACAATGTGTGTACACTTGACGAGGCTGTTGCTACTTTCTTGGAAAACATATTATACCAACCATTGTCTCTTGATAAAAAACGTGGGTCTACGGAAAGCAACAAATACTTTATGAGTATCATAATAGAATGTGGCAAGACAAACACATATTATTCAGTATACATTACTTATTTGTAGGTACTAATAGAAAGAAAATTGGTACGACGGAGTAATAAAGATACCATTACGCACATATGCAGAATGGGTGGTAAGTAACCATCTCCTAATTTCGTTAACTGAGTGGAAAGCAGTAACACACAAAATGCTCTTCCACTGATATTCTTACGTATCCCAAGCTCTCATGTCATGTACCAGGCAATTATGGGACGATGAGAAAATAAAGTCTAATTTAAACTTTCACTCAGCCTCCCCATCCAATGAGAAATTAGCAGGGGAGGTACTTTTCTTATCTAATTACATTAAGAAACTATGTGATTGCTTCTGACAATGAGAGTTTAGCCCAAATGATCGGACTAATTTTCCAGATGAAAACATTTTGCCTGGTAGCTTCATTACTACTACACACCCTTCCCCTGCACGCTGCACTCACTAACTAGTCGAGAGAAAAATTCCATTTCTAACTTGTTTACTACGACGATATCTGACAAGATTAATGATGTTTTCGAATACAATAATTTTTAGCAGAGGCGTTTTCTACATTGGCACATCAACCGTGAAACAAAATTAACGCAGTGGCTGTAAAGCACAAAACTATTTTGATTGAGAAAAGCAGGATTCTTTTGACAGTGGAAGTTTGTCAGTTTATTATAACGATCTTCTTACTATTCGGAAGCAAATTGGAATGGAAGAAATGAGAATTGGTTGTGGAGCTTCCTCATGCATAGGAATAGGAATAAAGAGAACTTTTTACGCAGATAGCATTAAACACTAATTATATCTTTTCGTTATATATACATCGGTTTGGTATCTGCGTGTGCAGCAGGCAGATATATACAAATGAATTCTCTCTTTTAATCATCGTAAGTGTTGTAAACGTATGCAGGCTTGTTATGTATTGTATAGTGGTTAAAGCAAAAAATTCTCATTGTTGTGTTCTGCTCTCGTAAAAACACGACTATGTAATAGTAAACAACACTAATGTCATCGAACTCTGCTTGAAAACACGGGGGATCTGCCATACAAGCCATATCGTATTTAACAACAGCAAGAAAATCACTGGGGATAAACAATGTGTTCTAATTTCGTCATATCAGGTCAAATGGATCATTAAACTTATCGTTCTACACTGGCAGCACGTTGCGCGTAGTATTAAATTTGTCGTCTTCTACAATTTTAGCAGGACTATGGCTAATGTTTTATAGTAGTATTTTAAGTGTAGCTATAAAAAGACGGCACATTTTCTACGTATTTTACACACATATATGAAATAATATAAGATACATTTTTTGAAGACAGTATATTATATGTTTATTACATCTCAAAGGTTTTCTTCCCCTTTGACTACAAAGGAGACAAAAACAGAAAAAATAATGAGTTTCTTGACAACTCCTGTCAATACTACTACAAGCCGGTGGCAGAATTGAAAAGTTTCCGTTCCGTTTCTCCGATGATGATGAGAAGGACTCTTCAAACTGAGAGGCAAGCACATGAGCAGGAGTACCACGTAAAAAATCCTCAAACGTCAGTGAAAGCTAAGCTATATTAAACACTTTCTTCGTCTTCAACTTTTCTACCACCAGCGACATTTGGAAGCATCTTAATTTCTCTCACATCGTTTCAAACAAGAAAAAGCAAAAAAAGTATCGTCATATGTTCACAGCCTGTGATATGTGTAGCTGTCGTCACATCATCTTCACGTACAACCAAAGAACCGCTGCATAACAAACATTAGATGCAAACACGTAAGCGCATTCCCCGTCAATTACTTGACTCTTTGTGCGCGCTCATCTCGTTAACCACAGCCCTCAATTCCCGCAAAGTACAAGCAGACACAACTTTTCCTCTCAGATTTTTACGTTTCAAAAACTTTTCCGTGGGAAAGCCAAAACAAGGAAGGTTTTCGTTATATACTTAAATAGAGAAACGGTACGAATTCAAGTACTTTCCATTGTTAAATGTGCATACGTGATCTCATGTACAGCTGTGAAATAATCGAGGACAAAGTATTTTATTCCCCAGAGATGATTATGTATTTGCTCTGTTCTGCAACTTTCGAGCCGTTTTCATTACACGCTCTGCTACGTTTCATACTACCCAAAATTTTTCCTTCTACTCCCTCTACGTACTATTTACACACCATTCGGCCACTGAAGGCAACGGCAGCATAAATCGAACGGGAGTGCGAATGAATTACCACGTACATCCTTGAATACGAAACACCTGTGTGTACTATATCTTCCTTATGTACCGTGCAGCTAAGCTGTAAATGCTATCCGGTAAAAAGTGGAGAAGTGTGTGAAAGTGAATCAAAAGTCGGGACCAGTAGCCGTCTGTGGTTTTCGTGCTAACATTGTGTTTATACCCATGTACATAAGTATAATCAAGTAATTCTTTGTTTGGTTTGCATATTTATACATACACACATACACACGGGAAACTCGTGCATTTCCACTTTTTGCATCGTCTTCGTCTCATCTCCCGTTTTCTCCTTAAATCCCAGGGAGCATCTTTACGATAGCTGTGCACCACGAAGGTATATGGTGGTAGGACAATGAGAATAAAGTAGAGACACGAAGAATAAAGTTAGAGATTGTGCATCCGTTTGGAAACAAAATGATACAGGAACATCATACAGACTCCCGAGAAAATTTTGTAGAAGCGAGAGAACACTACATTTCTGATGCTATATAGCCAGGTAGATAAAGAAAAAAAATCCCGTGTGTTCGTGTGTGCACGTCACTCTTATGTCCTTGGTGTACAGTAGCGTACCAGCGTACAGACTTACTTTGTGCACTATTGCCAGTGACACGGAAGAGAGAAAGATAGAGAACAAAGAAAGGGAAAATAAAGATTCCGGAAAGAAGAATTCTGAAGGAACTTGAATACGGACTTACTCCCCAGATAGGACAACTATATCCTGCCAAAAGACTTTTCCAAGTAAAACGGTAAAGAGAGCGTAGAGAACATTAAAGTAAAAAGAGCATTGAATATAAGATGCGTACCACAAGAATCTATTTCTCATGGAGGAGAAAATAATAATGGATGAAAGCAGCAGCAGCAGTTCTGGTGTGATGTGAGCATTTTTTCGAGAGTATCATCATCTTCGTGCCGGAACATTACTAACAACCTTTATTTAGTTCGTTTGTGTGTGCTCCAACACAAAGTGAGCATCCACATATATTCTTCAGAATCGCGAGATAAATACCGAGAGGGACGAGAAAGACAACCAACACCACTCTACTGTACACAAATTGTCATTATCGCCAACACCAAGCGTCACGCAGCATCATGTCTACAAATGCAGTGGTAGTTTTCTGGATTTTACTTTTTCATTGCTGGCAAGCGGACACGAAAAGTAAGAGAAACGATTATTTGTCTTTGTAGAGGTACATAAATATGTCAGAAAATCCAAAGAGTATCTTTTGTGTGCATTACGTATATATTCTAGTTAACACCCGATTTGTACAATTTTTAGTTCTGGGTTTTAGTGCCAGCCTCCGTATAAATGTCTGCTGGCTACCTTTGCAATTATTTCGGGTTTTCAGCTTTATATCATCCCTTGAAACGGAAGGACTAATCCATTTTATTACTTCTACTTGGAGGTCTTTTACTAAACGATGCTTCATTTTAGGCGTTTTCGTGAGATTTTAATGATGGAGGAAATAGTAAAAAGCTGCAGCTAAAACGTATCGGTCGTTACTCTGCCGCCAAAAGGGAAACTATAAGCTATTAGTCAACCCAGAGGGAATGTTGACTTGTTTTACTTTTCGATTCCTGCATCCCTCGTTTAGAGACTCTATATCGTTAAATTGTAAATCGTGCTAAGGATCATTAGTAGACGCACGCACATACGTTAAAAGGAAAATGTCTACTACCCCATTTTGTTACTCATAATCGTAAATGAGAACGAGTCGGTGCTAGGAACATTTACTCTTAAGATATTATTACACGTACTTACGTACATCATATCATAACATTGCCCGGGTCTTTTATGGTTGGGTGATGGCGGATGGCGTTCCCCCACCGCTGTAATAATAGTACTTAAGATATCTGTATCCAACAATTTTATTCTGTGCGATTCTGTTTACAGTCCCCTCTTCTCCAGTTTCGTTTTTATATTTCAAAATACATTTACCATCATTATTTTCAAAACCATGATAACTACCAACCAGAGAGGGAACAACAACAATGCAAAGACAAAAAACCCTATTCACATTTACTACCGTCAATTCCGCTATCTATCGTTCTCTGTCTGTAATGGCGTATAATGACGAACTCTCAAATGTTTTTCTCGTCTAATGATTCCCTCAACATGTATACACCCTCTTTGAATGTTTTGTAAATTAAATTGCCCACGAAAGTTGAGCTTGTACATTTTTTTCTAGCTAGTCACTATATTTCTCATTCTTCCACCACGTGAGCAATTAAAAGTACTACAACTCCAGAACTGGATTTTTTTCTAAGTAATCGTACTTATGTATGTATCTACCAGTTTTCCCTGTAAATATGGTGTACTTACAGACTGTAAACGAAGTGAAAAAGTAAAGTGACTTGTTGTAGTTAAAAAGGTATGTCATGCAAGTGGATTCCCGATATTCCAACAGTTACGCAGGGTATAAGGTAATGACGTCCACGACCCACGTACAATATTTTTATATATTTTTGAAAAAAGTAATTGAATACAGTAAAAGCGTTTTATATGACAAAATGTAGAGCTTATAGAAGCGGAACGCTATTATGCACTTCACTGGACCGATTTTATTTCAAAACAAAAAAGTTTCTCCTCGTTAGCTACCTGAAGCATGTAAACGCTGATTATGCGATATGTAAGTTTGTATGTCCGTCCGGTTATTACCATAAATCTCCAAGCAGGTGATGGATTTCGCTCAAGTTTGACACATACATACGCTAAACCCAGGGATTTTTTATTTTTTCAATTCAGAGTGAGGGATATGGGGTGGATACTTGCCTACGATTTGATGGTTATATTGTTTTCAAGCTTCAAAATGGATAAAACATTTTTTCAAATTTGTACGGAAATTTATTTGGGATTTCGGTAGTTTCTCCTAAAATGAGGTCTCGTTTTCGTTTTATCATTTCTTGTTATGAACCTAGTGTTTTACTTCATAGAACTTCCAAATATTATAGGGACATACCGGATACCCATGTTTTTCTTTCACAGCATGCTCTCAAAAAGATGGTTGACGGTGCTGTACCCAGCGTATCTGGAACGATATGCGGGGCTGTGATTTGATGAGAGGCTGCACTGGAATATTGTAAACGTTCAAAAACAAGAGTTTAAAGGGAGGGAGACTATTACATTTGAAAGATTATGAAGTGAAGTTGAAAAGGCAGGAACAGATTTATGCTAATGGCATGTCAAGTTGTCTGACTATATCTTGTCCATTTTATGAAATCGTGTGCAGGCAATAAGCGTTTGTCAAGGCAAAAGCTAGTAGGCTGGACTAAAATTACTCTTTGAAATAGCTTCCAGTGTTTCCACAACAACCAACTTTTAGTGACGTAGTGCAAACCACACATTCCAACTTTTTTGTTTTGTTGGTTAGACAGTTCTGTCTACGCAGCAGGATAGCTGAAAATTTACATGATGATCACAAGGGGAAAATATTGAAGATGAAGCACACATTCTATCTATGGAATGCGCTTTATTTTGAGGGCGAGCAGAAATGATATGCAATACTTTGAATACTTTGCCCACTACACAAGCAGTGGTGACATTACCAGTTTTTAAAATCACAAGAGAAATTGTTTTGTACGAAAGTGGAATAATACAGAAGAGGCTAGGCGGGTTGGGAAAACAGGTATGGTATAACCGTATTAAAAACTATACCCCATGAAATATGACAACCCCACCAACAGGAAATTCCTACCTTTTTTGAACTACTTTGTATGCAGACATGCAGAAATGATATTTTATTATCATTCAGGGAATTCTCTATATCTACGATAGTCGCCAGTTTTTTTTGCCCTAAGTTCCCCAAATTGTATGGCGTGTGTGGGTAGAAAAGGTTATTTTATTTTCTGTTATTCCTCACAGGAGTAATATGACTACTTCATATTATGAATTTTTCTTGTTAATGGAGACGTATATACATATGAACACAGCATTATTTTGGATTACACCGGTTACGATTGTCGCGAGAGTACATTTAGGCTTGACAAACTATGTCAGTCTTCGTGTCAGTGATATTACGTTTTACTAAACGTAGATTTTACGTTTCATTTCGTATGAAGTGGAACCGTGGAACGTGATGCCTATGCGATATTTGGTTTGATTTCTTGGCTGTGTGGATAAAAACAAAATGAAAACTAATTTAAATTGTAATGCTATTATTACGCAGCAGATATCTGGCTTGGAATTATATTGGCGGTTTAAAAGAAAATGGCAACGTTTCTAAGTTTTTATTCCGGCCTTTTTTATTTGTAAAAGTTGTGAAGTATTGAGTGCATCAAGCTGGTTTACTACAAATTTATTACTATGTAGAGATTATTTTATGATTTCCACTCAAGAAACTGTACGTGTGGTATATAAATAAGAATAATGCTTTCGTTCGAGGTGCATTTAAAAAAATACACTAATTTGTCATACGCTTACTGTCACTGCTGGGAAAAAGTTATTAGCAACCAAGACTGGGTAAACTATCTGTGTCAACAGTACATAAGCCCTCAGCTGTACTGTTAATATATAAGGACTTTCACTCCGTCTTTGTAGCAATGTACGGAGATAAAACAAACGTACAGCTTTACCTTTGCATTCCAGTATGGTACGAACATTTTCATAATAAACATGCATGGACTAATGTCTTCTTAAAACGTCCATGTTAAAGAGATTTATCTTCTTTTCCATTCCGATTTCTATAACGTCATGCGTTTGCATCATCTTTCATCAAGAAGAAAAACACCAGTAGAAAGCAAAGCTATGCAGAAAGTATAATCAAAGTAGACTTGCATCCAATATATTGAGCTGGCTAACTGCAAATTGCTGTATTGTAGTAATAGACTAACTAAATGCATACACGCATAAACCGACGGAAAGGCAATCCTTTTAAGTCTAAGGAGAGAAATTCGTTTATTTATATCTGACATTCATACTAACGGATAGTGAAAGTGAAATGGAAGAATGTAGTTGAGCATCAGATGGTATTATTAAAAAATATGGGCCCAGTTAAATATTATTCATTCGTCCTGCCTTAGGGAAGAGAGAAAGCAAGAAAGGATTTATATGATAAGTAAACATGTCATCGAATGCAGTGAAACGAACGTGTATGGTTGGCAAGTGGCAACTGATATAAATGCGATTCAACTGGAGACCGCAGGCACTACCTTTTTTATATTTTATATATTTGTTCTGCTTGTCCAGCAGAACTCATTTTTATTTCATTTTGATTTGGTTCACCATGACTGACAACCTCAGTGAGTGGTAATGGCCTTGACAAGCCACACTTTTCTACTACAATGCAAGCTAAACAATACACTTTTTCCAAGTTTGCATCTCTATTTTTTGGGCTTCCATGAAAGGAAAGTATGTAATAACAGTGTTGACACGTTGGGAAGCGAGTAGAGAAAACTTAGTGAGAGGGGGAACGTAAGCACGACAGTTAACAGCGTATGTGACCGAGGGTCTCCAACAATGGAGTGTCAACATTGGGAACGCGTTTTCGAAAAATATGAAAGGGTAAGACGCCAAAAACGACTAGGAGTTCCACAGAGTAAAATTAGAAAATTTGATTACAGGCGGAATTGATTTTAAGTCCCTCGAGATTTCACAAGGACACAAAGCGTTTTTGCAGCCTGAGCTTCTTTTTCGTCGACGGTGCGATATTTGCTATATTTAATTTTATCAAGGGGGGATACAGTGTGAAAGCATTACGCATCGGGCATTCAAAATATACACCTGCCCATGTTAACTATTCCTGTGCTTACAGAATAGAATAATAGAAATACTTGAATTGAATGGACGGTTTTTGGTTATCGGCTTGTGAGCAACGAAAGAGCAAAGTTTGGGTTTTAACTACAAAGTGAAAGTAGAGGAAAGTGGTGTCGATCAACATGAGTTTCAAAGCCACATGACATGAGATATCTATAAATGTTCCGTTTGAGCGCATTCCCATTTCCTACGTTTTTATAGGTAGTCTACATTGTTCCTTATTATAACAATACCGGTAGTCTGAAGGTTTTGTGTGTATCAATAACAATCAAAAAAGTCCTCTTCCCCCAAGTGCACCACTCATAATACCATTCCCTCACTAAAGCTTATCCATCCATGGCCACAGCTTTCCAAGTTTACCATTAGCTGCGCGGTGGCCACGCTATTGCTGGAACACATGGTCACATCTCGCAGCATTTCATGCTCTTAAGGGATTAAGCAATTCGGTCACGTACAGGGAAAAAAGTCGTATACCCACTCAACTGCAACTTTTGCAGTTTTGTACAAAGTTTATCTGTAATACTCACGGACATCAATGAGAAAGTAAGCGGTGCTTGCCCCGCAGTAACAGTTAATAGTAAGTTTATGGGAGGAACAAATGTCATTTTTCGTCTCTCCAGTCCTCAATTATTAAGGTATCTCCGTGGGTGGTGCCTTCTTTTGAGGCGAATTCAATTCACTTGCCTACAATCAGCAGTTGAGTTTGACTTGCAATTATGCTCTTATACTTCCATCATAGAAAGTAAGGTACTTTCCCAATTTTCTTCGTATGTCAACTATTTTTTGCTCCTCAAAGTATGTAAACATGATTTGGGGTTGTAAGGATTTGTGTGGGTAAGTAACTTATCAAAGCCGATGATAAAGTGTCTAATCACGCCGTTCTCGTTTTTAGTTGGGAAAGTTGGAGGAAGAAAGTGGTGCTTAATGTGGTGTAGTTTATTTTTTTCGGTACTTTCCTATTTACTCTTTCAAATTAATAATATTTTGTGATATTTCGTTCAGTTGCGTCGTAGTTGCTAGCATCAGCATCTATCCATATAATTAATATTTTATGTGAGTACTTCGTAAAAAATATGTAAAAAAAAAATCAAACAAAATCGAGTTAACTAATCTAAGGTGATGTGATTCTAGGCATATCAATAATAATTTTCCCGTTCTGACTATCACATTACCACAAATATTATTTTTATGTGTTCCTAAATTAAATTGTTTAGTCTTGATCTCTACAGGCGTTGAACTAGTACGCACAATGAAGAGTACGCATGAAACTACTATGAGGTCTAACCACTGAAAGAGCATCCTCTTCCCCGGTAAAAATACCCATGTAAGATGATGATGCCTTTGATGCTCTCTAGTGGCAATTACGATTAGAAGGAAGAGGTTGCCTGCTACGATACGAAATCCTGTGATGTCTAAACTGTATACAGAAATACGAGCAGTTTGTATGTGGATTTTTTTCGGAATCGCAGTAACATTACTAGTAAATATAGAATTTTGCTCGAGACGCATCAACATTTATATAGGAAGTTTCACGAAAGTTTGAAAGGAAGTTTGCACAAGAAATTGGTCAATACAAGCAAAATACGTTGAACATTAAAAGCTTTCCATGCCTCCGTTTTAATCCAGTGGAATGACAGATCTTATTAAAACTTGAAATACTTTATGATCATGAATAGGCCATAGACATCCTTTCTAGTTGAAGTTTCCAAGTTGTGCTGTTTCCAATATATGTTTACATACCCCTTGTGATGGTCATCATATAGCATCTCTGTGTGTGCCTGTTTCTTTAGGGTTTCATCAAAACTTACCCAGAAATAGACAAGTCCACAAACTTTACCTCAAACTTTTCCAATGTTGCTCACATGCGGAGTGCCGAAAATTAAATTTGAGCTAAATATTATGATAATATTATCTCGGCCCAATGATCTCGCTGCGTGCATTTTACCTGCATTTCCCAAAGCCATGCTACTCTCTCTCTCTGGCTATCACAGCAGCAGTAGTAGTGCTGACACTTATACTTCTTCATCACGGGAATCTTTTCATAACGTTGCCATTCCTGCTTCATAACATAAACCTTATATTAATATATCTCTTCCCCCTCGAGATTCTCCCAGATGCATGTGTACACACTATACCGCTTCCTGTGACATCAGTTTACAAGTATGATTTTCCGCGTAAAATAGTGTTTATTTGCAGTAGCATAACCGGAAGTTGTGTATTTTTCTCCTTTTCCTGTGTACTTTCCCCGAGTCCATTTCTTATTCCGGGAGGAGCTCGTTTGGAAAAACTGTTATTATCGTTGCCTTTCCTCTTAAATCGTCTCTTTCTCCTGCTCTGTTGCGACTCCTCCATTTATACATCAAAATTACAGCCAGAGCCAGAGCTGACAAACACACTCTTTTCACTTTGCTTCTCTAAAACCACTTTGCGTGACAGAAAAAGAGGCGTGGATCAATTCCACTATAAATACATTGATATTCGTCGCTTCGTTTTATCGTTTCCTCATAACATATACATTCACTATGAATAATATCGTTGTAATTTGGAGTACCCGATTGCATGGCTTCATTAGGAAGAGGAATATTAAAGTTTTTGATCGATTCGACCTTGTAGTAACTCACGCTCTTTCATACCTATCTATTTTCCACATCCGCGAAAAAATAACATACATTTATACTTTCAACTAAAACCTGATTATAATTAGTTTCGTGCGGAAACCGGAATGAAGTAGACGTTTTCAAAAGTAATTTGTCAACTTCGTCTTTAAAACTGTTATTGTAATAAGTAGCTTTCGAAAAGCATACAAAGCTGCTCAACAGGATATAATGAAACAGGAATAGGAATACATACAGAGTGCATGTGTGTGTGTGTTTGCTTTCTCATCCCCTGCTTTTCCCAGGGAAATGTTACTTTCTCTGGCTGTTGGTAGTAACCGTGCTGACGCTTATACTTCTTCAACACGGTGATCCAACCACGACTGCTCGTTCTCATTATGTGTCAAAAGCTATCAACTATCAAGAGTGCTAGATGACAAGTTGTTAGCAAGCAGCGGAGTAGCAAGTAGCAAAAGTGAAAGCACGGAACCTGGGAGTACAACAAGTAATAGCATGGCACCAGCGCATCAGCAACAGAACTGACAAGATGAGTGGATACGGAAGCACAGCCAACTAACTAACTATGTATGTACACATGAAGAAAGAGAATGAAACACGATTCTTCTTTTTCAAGCCAACAAAGATATTCAAGAGTTGAAGTGGTCGCACTGCATAGTTTGAAGCTGAATGGAGCAAACGAGATGATACGAAGCAAGTGAAATAACCAGCAGTACTAGAAGCATGTGGAGTAAACAACAATCATGTTAAATGGAAAGTTTTGATGCTTGCTTGTCATTGTCCTTTATCTTATCGTATTGTAGCTGACACATACACTATTTCGCTTGTTTTGCGAAAATGATGCCTCTTAATTCCCTTATGCCTATGTAGTAAGTGTTATTCGTAAGTCGTGACACGGCTTACACTACCTATCCTAGTATATTGCAATCCACAACAACCAAATTTATGTTTTCGTTTCAAGAATGTGATAATAAAATGAGAGGGAAATTATCAGGTATGCAATACGTATTACACGTGGATAAAAATAAAATTATATCGGATAAAAAGGACGGAGTATAAATATAGATAAATATATTGACGTGAGTTACATTATTTGGATTTCTACCGTGCAGAAGTATATGACGCTACATTTAACAGTGCCCGTGATATTTCACGCGGAATCGAACTAATTATGGTAATGGACAGAAGCAGACGGATTAGGAACATGCCAGACGAAAATAAACATAGCGTCATGTATGTGTGCCCGATTATTATCCGTACTGACAATAAAGACTATAATAGCAACCGGAAGTACTGTATAACTTAGTATTATAAATAGTATGTATGTAATATATCTGTATATCACCAAATGCGCTTTCGGCAATACAAAGCGTAGTAAATTAATAACAAAACAAAATTTTTATTATCACCAACGACTGTCATCCAACGAATTGGGGACGATATTTGCAAATACAGTTGCCAAAGGCGGTTCATTGAACACGGTGGTGATGAATGGTGCTGAGATAATCCGATGTGAGTCCATTTTTATCATTTGCGGCTGTCAGACACCAAAACGTTTTCCCTGGCTTGTGAAATCTCTTATGTATGTATTGGGCTGTATAGTAGTAAAATTCTCACTGTCTATAAATTCCCGAGAATAATTAATTATGCCATGTGGTAATAGTTCACAGAATACAAAATGTTAGCCAGGGAGTTGTACTCCGCAACGCAATTATGGGAAAGAGGAGAGTGGGATCAAATCCGTGTTGGTGTGGATCATCCGTGGTTTTAGCAAGTGTTGTAGCAAGTCACGATGAAAATAGTAACTACACACAGATAGGGGATGTTTGAGCAACAGAAGCCTGCGATACTACGCTTAAACTCTTTATACTTTCTCTGGGTAAATTGCGCCTGTTCTAGAGAACCCATTAAAGAATAGGGTTGTGTGACAACGTCGGCAGTCGATGATGCTTACACCTTTTCTTGGCCTTTTTTAGTTTATATGTATAGCAGGGAATGCTATTATGAGAGAAAATTTTGCTTCAATGCTCACAAACGTAGCCCCCTGTGGATAGAACAACGATGAAATTGATGACATTGCATTAGATTGCCACCCTGCAGACAACAAAGCGTACTATAGTAGCGTCATCATCATTGCATAACTTCGTATTCTCCTAGTTATTCCATTGGCTCCTCTCATGTCAGTAGAACATGGACATAGTTAATACGATTTGGTATTAATTTAGGTTTCAGACTTGATGTATAATGGACCTCTTTTGACGATTGATACAAAAAGCAATCTTTTATGACAGTAAATATGTGTCGTGCATGTACCTGAACTGCAAAGTTGCGTACAAGAATAGCATATCTGAATCAGTTGGGAAAGAGGAAAACGACTGGGTTTCATCATTTCTGGTCTCTTCATCTTCCCATTATTGAGAGGGCCAAATACCGTACGAACTGTTGTAACAGTGCTTGGGTTTAGGGAGTAGTAGTATTAATGGCAATAATAACACACATAAAAGAGCTGTTACAGATTGTATCCTGTCCTATAATTCAATTCTTTTACTTTATTTATCGCTCAAAGCAATTTAAGCTGTTGAGTCAAACCTGCACAAAAAATGGTCGTTATTATCATTATTACTATTATTATACCTTAAGCCTACCTTACCTTTAGATTTACGATCGCCACTTCTATTATTTTATTATTATTATTATTATTGTTGACTAGTGGAAAGAAATAAGTACATAAGTGAGTTTACGCATGCTGGCTAAGGCTAAGGCAGCGGTGGTGTAGCTAGCTTTCTCCATTTTTGGCACCCTTTCTGTTGTTCCCTTTCTAGCTGTGCTCCTATTTGTACTTTTTTTATTTCGCTGTTAGCATGACTCTATGAAATTGAATTCAGATGGGGATACGGGAAAGAAAAAAGGAAACAGAAAATCACACGTATCGGAAATCTACGCAGCTATTGCCATCACGCTAACCGGATTTACTCTACGACCCGGGTGTTGTGTCCAAGAATTCTTACAATCCAAAGAAACAAAATTGCACATCATCAGTATTAAGGGAAACTGTAGTTTATTTGAACTCTGCTTCCTCCATGTATACAAATGTATGTATAATTCGTTTTGGAAAGTTGGTGGGCTATAGTATGGCTATACACATTTTAGAGGAAAAAGATTTATGAGGAACTGTGCTTGTAGCTGAGTAATAATAATCGGTCTTCCTTCACATCAAATTACATCATTCGCAATTCTCCCTCCTTCTCCAGCTTTCACAGTTCGTAACTGCATTGAAATGAATACTTCTTTGTTGTAAGAGATGCCTTTTCTATTCATACACTATAAAAGGTTGGGAAAGTACCGTGTCTCTACAATTTTCTGGAGTTGGAATTCCTTTTCTCGTTTGTTTTCGTTGTAACTTTTTTTGTATTTTCCAGTGCTTTTGTGCTTACTTGACAGCCAACATAGCTTTTATGTAGTGTAAGAGTCTTTGGGAAGGTACGCTTGAGAAAAGAACAATGCGGGTCGGGTAAGAAATATGTGGTAGTCAACAATTAAGTATGCGTTGCTGCAGACAGAAAAATGGGGAAAAGAGATAAAAGTTGTGTGTGAGCGAAAGCAGCAGTGGAGCATGGGATGGTTGGGAAAATGGGAAACGAGTGGATGTTAAAGAAAGACAACGTGCCACTTGTTATTATTGTTTTTATTGAATGAATTCAGTATTTCATGTTCATGAACTGGCAATAAACTCTTTTACGAGAGGGATGCTCATTTTATGTGTTTGTTTCGCTTGGCCTCGACCCGTTTGCTAGTTTATTAGTGATAATGAGCAGTAATTACAGTTAAGCATAGTTAGCGTCACGAGGCTCCACTTCAGAAAACGCAACTATGAAATGAAGACGTAAAAACTCAGTTAAAACAGAACACGTTTCCCCATGTTTTATCAATTAGTGGGCGCTGTAGAGCTGACAGGGTCGTAGTAGGATGAGTAAAATTGTTGCGAGTGAATGTAACAAGTTTATTGTACACACTGACAGTGTTCAAATGTTTTGTTTGCTCAGTGTGTTTCTGTACTGATTCTGTTCTCAGACAAACGAGCATGCATTAACATTTACTCCAATTACAATTTTGAATATTATAATTTTATTGAAAAATATTTATTTAGCTTTTAAACGAGATACATTAAGATATTTACACTAAAACTACAACTAAATGTATAAACTAAATGTAAATGATCAATAAATGTACAAAAATATTAGATATCATGGGGGATAAAATTACTATTTCATGGGGACAAACAACGTAATGGTTCACATTCCATGAAGAACAGGTTACATATGATCGAATTTCAAATCTATTTCAATGAGAATGCTAAAAAAGCTAATTTATCCCTTAGGGGAACATCAAGCAAAGTTTTGAGTATGAAATTACTGACGCTTCACACAAATATATAGTACGTACAATACAACGTTGTATACTGAACTTTCCAACGTATTTTTAAAGTTCAATGCTGGTATTGATAGCGGAAACTAATTAACTAAACTTTTGAATTTCAGGAAGCATAAAATTACAAAAACAAAAAAAGAAGAATAACAGGGAAAGTTGAGACTTACAATTCATCCATGAAGCAATCCAAAGCGTCTTCACAAGGAGATTCTAAATAATACGGGGAAATCATACTAAAATAATTCATTTGCATCTGTTACACAAATGTCAAAAGCAGTGTCTACCGTAACTAGCAAGGCGTAGTACAAGTTTTCAGTGGTTTTAAGTTCTATACTTACATACAAAAGGAAGAGGAAAGGAGAAATCAATACATATTTTCTAATTATGAGAGTTGGGTTAAAAAAAAGAATCTCTTCCTGGACCCTGGTAACCTACTGATACTGTTCCAATTTTTTCGGCATTGTTCGGTCAACAGGTTTTTTTGTACCACCGTGAAATAGATCTTCATGGTTGAGCACTGATTAGATAGAGTATCCATTACAATATTAGTTCAGCGGTGTACAATGCACACCTTATTAACTGGCCATGGCGCATCATACAGTGTCCTGCGACGTGGCCGTGGCTTTATTTACCAATGAATTACCGTTACCATTAATCCTTTAAATCATACATGTGGTATATCATATAAGGATGTATAAGGGGAATGTATATGTGGTAAATACATGAAGATGTATGGTAGCTTATATTCAGAGACAAAGAGAGAGAATGTAGGGACCGTATTGTAAACATGCATGTTCAAATTGTTCTAAGGCAATACGGCTGATCGTGAGCTCAGATTCTTGTCTCTCCATGTACATTCATCTTTCGGGAAAGTAGTGGAAAAGCATTTTGTTTCCTGATAGTATATATCTCGAACGTGTTTTTGCAGTGAAATCGACTCCAGGAAGTTGGATCGATTTTTAAATAGGGAAAGTTTCAGTTTAATCAAATAACGTAAAACATGATCAATGAATGCCTATTTCATGATTCGATCTCACAGTTCCCCAAGGATTCGATCTTACAGTTCTCGAAGCAGCTAATATGTTAGATTTGAGTTCAATCAAGCTAGTCTCTGAATAACTACGTGATACATCAGTTATCAAAAACTAAAAATCGCTGATTGAAACATTGAAAACACAGAATTAGTTCTAATATTGAAAAGCTAAGCCAATTTTTCTCTTATAGCATTAGTTACTTTCCAATATGCGAATTAAACCGTGTATGAAAATCAGAATGTTAAAATTGTGAAACTTGTCGATTCATTATTTACTTATAACTTATAAGCTATGAGCTGCCTACATAACATGATGGTCTTACAATTACCTGTGCTGGTGTCGGCTTCGGTCGATATTAATGTTTATCTGTGGTTGCTTTCCTGTCACACGATCCCTCTAATTATTATAATACACAGCAAATATGTTTCTGCGTCATATCAGATAATTCCTAAGGGTAGGGCAATATTTTCTTTCTATTAGGGAATATCGCTAGATTCGGTAGCAAATTGGACGGAAATCAATATTATAAATTAACTTTCGCCTACGTACGTAAGATCCTTACAGCAAATATTTCTCTCTTGCTAAACATACGAATACTGTCCGTTTTACAAACTAATATACACCTTTACTTTCTAGTGATGATGCTTGTACAATCCTCAAACCAAAATATATTCCACACACGCCATAAAATACTTATGGATTCTTAGTGTTTTGTGTCCTGGCTAAGTTGTAAACTTGTAAACACAAAGCCTTATAAATAGATAAAAGGACATAGCTAAAAGAACTCAACATAATAGCACCCCTATCTCGATATCAAGTGATATCACGTGATCTGAAAACTTTCTTTTACCATCATGTGGCCGCCTATCGTAATAAAAAAGCGCTTTAGTACGCTGGAGTGCCAACGAGCACCAAGTGCACTAATACTATCAAAATTGTTTTTTCTCGAGCCTTTTTTACCGCCTTTATACACCTACACTTTTTCTGCTATACAGAGAGATATTTTTTGGCATTTTTTCTTCTCAACCAACCCATTATAAATGCAACAGTAACTGTAACCATTATTACTTTGACTTCTATAGTCAAGTGTGGCATCTCATTCCTCGCACCCGTGCCCTTTGCTACCTTCATAGTTACATTATTTTCTTTTATTCTTCCCTGTCCACAATACTTCAGAGCCGAACCAAAAGCTCAAAACTTATCCTAATCTCCTTGTAACGATCCCTAATGTGTGCCACACTATTTACTTATCGTGATCTTACGAGCTATTTCCGTTCCTTTTCATCGTGGTATAGAAAGAACGCTGTACACACACTGCAGATTTGACCCAGTGCTCAAATCCCTTACTTTTAAGTCTACGTAATACGCGTCGACGTTTCGCCCTTCATGTGCGTACCTACATGATTGCATGTATTATTCTTTCCCGCAATAATACTGTAGCCTATATGTCTCTGAGCTCTGCTGTTGTAAACAACTAGCTTTCACCAGGGTCTCTCTTTCTCCAATAGGTACATGTATATCACTTAGCTTGCGGAAATAAATTGCTTCCAGAACTAGTAAATATTTATTGCTGTAGTACATACATAACTCTAACCACCAGACAAAAAGCGATGGTAAATATAGAAGTTTTTTACTCGATCGTTACCAAAAGAATGAGGGAGAAAGTTTGTAACAAGCGTTGGATCTGAACTTTTTTATGCTGTCATGTCAGTATAAGATCAGCGGAAGAAAGTCGGTACGATGGTATCAAGTGTGAAACAAGTAGGAGGCATTGTGGAATGAAACAATATATTCGCCTAAGCCCATTACATATCATGATTCATTCATAAATTACTAATTTAACTTGAGATCAACGTGCGCTGTACATACACGTCTGGGTGCAGGGCGCATCAAATATATTAGTAGTGTGTGTGCTGTGCAATTTCGAAAAAGATTACTCTGGTTCGCAGTAGTACCGTTTGCATGAAAAAATAACAATGTTTATCTATTCACACGAAAGCCAAAAACGGAGAAAAAGTTGCTCACAACATGTGGCATGTTGTTTGTTCTATTGTTCGTACGTGTGCATGTAAAACGGGTGCGTGCTTGCCATCTCTCTCTGAAAGAAAAATGCCTTTGTTGAGAGTAGAGACGAGACACTGTTTAAACCAGGCCAAAACTTGTTTTTATCAAAAGAAACGCGCTGCTCTGAAACTGCCTACAAATTTGGCACTTTGGCTGGCTCCTCACATCCGTGAAATTCTCCCCTTTTGTGAACGAGAAGTGTCTACAAGTTTGTAGCAGGTAGTAAAGATGAAACTGAAGGAAGTGTGAAAACTACAAGGTGTGTACATGTTTATGTGAAACCATTCTAGCATAAGATGTACAGGGTACAATACGGTTATAATTTTCCAGCAGTATTTAAATAATTAAGTTTAATTATAAAAAGAAAATGGACAGAAGGGGAGTACATAAATAAAATTAAACCAGGAAATGGGATTGTGGGAAAGAAAACTTTCAGCAAGGTACAAAGTGCCTTTAGATACTTTTATCCGCTCTTTTCCTCGGAATCTTGGCACGTTAACAAGACGCAAAGGTACCATGTTCTGGTTAATATTAAGTAAATTGCCTATAAGCTCATGTTTTACTCTGTGGGATGCTTAAAGCTTGCCATTTTATCGTAAGTCACAAAATTATGTATGATTATATTCAGAACAGTGTGCTTTATATCTCGGATTAGAACCATAACGTCTGCAACACTCATGTTCGTTCCGCCGTCGCGGCGACATTTTGCGAACAAAGTTAGGGTACGTTTGTGTCGTGATCATCCTTTGTCATTCATTTGTTGAAAATGTTTCATTATGAATACGTAGTATACGAAATATGAATAAACATGGGAAAGTGAAAGTGCCTTCGTGTCTTGTACGTGGTGAGATCAGTCAAGTGTAAGAGGGCGGGTGAAAAGAGGATAAAACCTCGAATTACTGCTTTGCCGTCATCTATATTTCATTCTGATATTTTCCTTTTCGGTTTGGCTGGTGTTATTTTGGAGGGAATACAATTGGCTCGGTATTGGGGAAAAAGCTTCGAATATGCAGATGTATTTTTTTATTATACATATTCAGCTAGGCGTAAGACACATCTGTTTTACATATTACTAGTCAATACTCTTGGCAGTGTAATCAAAGCTGTGTCAACAATATCAGCACAACACTTGCATTCACATGTATGGAGTGCATCCTTTCTAGAAATGTGCTGACGTTACAAATGCGCAGGTGTTTTTGCAGAAGCTTTTAGGTAGATTTAAGATGTAGATTGAGATTTTGTAAACAAACTATTTGTAATAGTAAGTGTTACAAGTTTTTGTCCCGATCTTGAATTCAAAAAGGTATAAATAACTCAACAGTGAAGAAGAAGCTTATTCCAAGTCATATCACATTATTACGAAATATGATTTTTGCAAAGGCTTTTACATCCAAGGAAGTTCACGTTTCCCGTTTTCAGTCTGTCGGAAAATCACAAACGTTACAGTGTACGAAACAGACACAAATCAACCAGATCAACTGTACACGTACATGTCACACGTAATAATACTTTTCATGCCACGCTATATGTTCTAGAGTTACGTACACCACGTACTATATTTGTCTGCAGTCGTAGAAAAGATTTATGAATTAGCTACAGCAAATAACACACAAAGTTTTGCTAGAAAGCATATGTTAATACCGCTACACTATACATTGGGGTCACAACTCACATTTCTTAAAAGGTATTGTAGGGGGCTCAGGATATGTTCTAGAATTCGTTCCGCTAAGCTGTATGTTTGCCGTAGAATAACACGCGACTAATGATTAAATTCACGATTTCCTGAAACGAGATACATAATTCATACATTCATAGTAGATTGTAGTGTCAACTACGGTAAATCATTGCCAACAAGGAAGTACACATATAGAACTATGTCAACAAAGGTAGGCGATAAATTTTAGCTGGGGTGGGCACATCTTTTATAGCAACATTGAGCTACGCAAAAAGAAAACATGATTTCCCCCTTTTCTTTAATAAACAACATATATAAGAGTATGAATTTTGTACCTTTACTGTGATAATGATCCAAGTATCATCGTGCACTAAAACCGCAACATAAGAATTTATAATAAAATTATTGTAAATCAAAGGTTGTAATCTAAGCTCCTTTCCTTTCCATTATACTCTCTTCTGTTCCATTCTGACATTGATGACAATAATGAACGTGATCTTTGAACCTGTTGGAACGTAGAGCAGTGGACGGACCTGAATAAGCTTTTACACCCATTTTCAATTTCGACCGCCTCGGACCGAGCAAAGTTTGACAAACAAACTCCACAAGCGAAATGATTATGGTTTATTATTGACACAGTTGGGTATCAGTATCTACTGCAGTAGCGAAAATACTGAAGTACCAGTATCAGTAGC
>JAHZNE010000254.1:0-78658 GCA_027744055.1 Callyntrura sp. NNG-2020 | reverse complement strand
GTAATTCCGCGAATTGTAATTTACGTTTTTAAAAAGGACCCCTGGAAGGCACTCGACAGATTGCAAAGGCGTTCACCTCCATTTGCAAAGCAATACCCGATTCCGCATTGATTCGCTTTGCGGAGGAAATGTGAGTTCCAAGTAGGTCGAGCTTATATTGAATATTTCGTAGGGAAATTCCTGGCTTTTCCAAATTAGAGTAGTTTTTCCCACTTTGAATTTAGAAGTTAGGCTCTTATTTAAGATTTTACGGTAGAGCAGCGTTTTGTACGAGGAATCCAACATCAGCTGGTAATGGAATGGGTGCATGGACTGGACATACTGTCGATGAGATTGTTGCAAGCAGATAGACAAATTTACCCATTTCAGGAAAGATTGCATAGCATTGGTTCAAATTACTTATTCTACTTTGTTTTTTTGTTGATTTGATAATCGTGGAATTAATATTGCGTAACGTGAATCTTTATTAGAGTAATTAAGTGATTGAGCGTATGCATGGTACTTTGTTGGCATTTGGGCAGTCATCGAATATCAACTCAATCTGATATGTGTTTTAAATTGTGCAAGTGCATTAGTAAAATTTAAAAAAAAAGTTTTTTCCACTCATTGGAGGTCAAAGTATGCTGACTGTAGGTAGTAAAAAGAAAGACTTACAGTTAATTTCTGAGTTTGTCAAGTCACTCAATCATTGCTTTTGCTTATGTGGTAGATAAATATGGAAAGTGCCGCTAATTTGCAATTTTTTTGAGAATATACTTTCACCGACTCCCCACTCCCATCACCAATTAAACCAATAATACAGCTTGACACGTTCACTAAAGGTAAGAAAGGAATGTTCAAAGTTTTCAAGTTTTTCTGTATGTCTGTAATTGTAATACTTTTGATGGTGAGGCATTTTAATTTCTCGTTAGCTTGATTGAACGGAGCTGGAAACGGAAAAATTATTTGGGGATATGTTAACTAACAACTGATTTGCAGTGCTTTTTGTTATAAGGTCTTGGGGTAAAATGGAAGCAGTTGCCAACGGTGTAAGTGTTCCTCGAACCATCCGCCTACAAGATGAGCTGAGGTCGACTAAAGATGAATTGTCGCAAGTAATCGAAACCCTAAAAAATTTACACTGTCGAAAGAAAGAGCTAGAGGAAAAGATAGGTACACTAAAAACAGAGCTGAAGCTACTAAATGAAACGGAATCTTCATGGACGAAGTTTGAAGGAGACTCATTCAGTTGGTCCAGCAATTTAACGAAAACTTTGAAGTCAATTTTCAAAATAGAGGAATTTCGCTCTTACCAAAAAGCATCTATTAATGCTACAATGAGTGGACTGGATGTAATTTTGATTATGCCTACGGGTATGTTTTTAATCATCATTAATTATAGATACAAGATTCAAGTAATAGTAATTGTTTGAGATTTTCAATAATAATTGCAGTGATATGTTTCTAAACCGTTCATACTACAGGTGGTGGAAAGTCTTTGGTATTTCAACTACCAGCAGTTCTATCGAAAGGTGTTACATTAGTTGTATCTCCTTTAATATCTCTGATGGAAGATCAGTTACAATCCTTGAATGCCCTAGGAATCCCAACTGCAATATTCAATGCTCAGACAGATAAGGAAGAAACAAAATCCATTTTTACACAAATGACTGATCCTAACGGCAAGCTGAAGCTGCTGTACGTTACTCCTGAAAAACTTGCGAAAAGTAAAAGACTCATGTCACAACTAGAAAAGATGTATAGAGCTGGACGATTTGCCCGCTTGGTCATTGATGAGGTTCATTGTTGCTCTCAGTGGGGTAATTGCAAGATATTTAATGTTTCTAATTATTGAGCTGTGTTACGTTTTGTTTGGAAGCTTATTATGTTGAAGCAAAATCGTTACGGAACATTTAAGCTACGTAACTCCGTAACTGTCTTATCAATAGATTTATTTAATTAATTTATTTCTTAAATCTATTGTCTTATCTGCTTTCGCCGACTTGACTTGCCCAGTGACACTTTATTTTTATTACATATACACTTCATGCCACGACACAATAGAAATTGATGCACCAGACATTTCTAAAATATAATCTGAAAAAATGGTTGTTTTTTGTAACATGGGATCCTGCACTCTGTACGGATATGTGTGACAATTGTGATGAAAGCAAAAAGAAAGCTTATGAAATCAAAGTTTATTCTGTTTTACAAGACTTGAAGAAAATATTATCACATGCAACTCAAGTGGAGGAGCGAATGACAGCATTAAAACTGATGGACGCGTGGCTTGGAAAAGGAAACAAAAAATGCCGTGTCGATTCCGTATCTGTTCCAAAATTTAGTAGGGAAGTTTGTGAAAGAGTTGTCGCTACGCTTCTTGTTCGGGGCTTTCTGAAGGAAGAATTTCATTTTAATCCTTATACAGTTATTTCTTATTTAAATATTGGTCCAAAAATGGTGATGATGGATGATAAAATTAAGAGTCTCATGTTCACTATAATGATAAAAATATCTGATGGTACTGGTTCCCGCTCCAAATCGATTACTGAACCTCCGAAAAAGAAAAGAAAAATTATTGTTAGTGACGAGGATGAAATCAGTAATGATGATGATGATATACAAGAACTAATTGACTTGGCTGACTAATTCATCACTTTTTCGTTTAAAAGTTTAGTGAGTACCCTCGTTTTTGTAATGAAGCTTTTAATAATGTATCTATCTACGTCTACTTAACCATTAACACTGTACAAGTGTAGAGATTGTGTAGAGTGAGATATCTTTTATTTAGTTTGTATTTAATTTAATTCTCGACATTTATGCAAATTTTCACACCCGGTGCCGGTGTGTTGCGTTCCAAATTATACATAAAACGATTTCGTGATATTGTATTATTTTTTTATACAGATAATGGTAAAAAGTGGTTTGTTGACTTCGTCAAATACAAATAATAGACATCTGAAAATGGTGGATAGAAATAAACGAAATTTATTTGATTACACAGAACATTATGTAAATTTGTATGTACATTTTTTCCAATTTAAGTTTATGGCGTATGGTTTACTACACTGCTTTAAGTCATGGTAGTAAATAGTAATACTAGAAAGAGAGACACATTCTTTGTCCTTCCCTAAGCGTACTAAATGCAATGCCAACAAAAAATAGGTTATTTAATGATTAGGTTATTGAATGTCCGTTCATAAAATGTTAACAATAACTTTTAGAATGAAATCCTCACGATATGTTTTTTCTATAATTTTAATGTTATTCATTATTCATAAACCTGAAAACTGAGATATATGGAATTATGGAACTCATGCATGAAAGGACGTAAATGGAAAGCGTATGTTCCACTATGTATATGACACATTGTATATACGGCCGCCGCCGGTTTATTACACACCAATGTTAGTCTGCTCTTTAAAAAATACGCTGGATTTTTTTTACTAAACGATTGTATCTTGCGAGTTGCGAGTGAGGGTGCAATGCAAGGTGCAATCGTCTGTGTACATTTTCTATGAAAAATACATAGATAGGATTGCCTTTTCGGAATTTGAATTCAAATATATACCCCGTAGTGTGTAGGCAAGTAGGTATTACAAGGGTATAACAGTTGCTGTTGTTAACTGCGGATGATTACATGATGATGATGATGATGATTGATGATGTGAAGTGGCCACAAACAAACTTGCGACTTGCGATACCTATTCAGCAACTGCAACACTTCGTTCAACACATACCACTGGGCATTACGAGATTTTTTCCGGACTCATAGTGTTTGGCTTCAGTCTGACGTAAATAGGAGCAGGCTCAATTTGTCCTTTACCTTCTCATCCTTTTTCCGTGGGAAATTTCATTGCTCCTTCTTGCCCTCCTTAAAAGGATTCAACATCCCTTTTCAAAATAGCAACATTTTTTTAAAACAACTAAAAATATCCAGTTTCATTCACACCTGACGCCATTAAGGTTTTTCGAGTAGGTTGTAGTGTGCATTTATTTTTGGGCGACCACCTGCTCATAGAAAAAGATATAAGGTTGGGCAAATCACTTCCCCCATAAAAGTTAAACTGTGTATAGGATTCAAAACATTGTTTTGGGTAGTCCGGCTGATCTAATGACGCGACAACGATAGGTAAGATAACAGCTAAATTACGGGTAAATTGGCAAATTTTGTTTTCATATTTTTTTTTAAGAAAACATGTTCCTCCAATTTTTAGTATGTACATGATATGGTAGGATATAGCTGCAGAAACCTCAATGTTTCGCGAAAAAGTCATATGATTGGGTACAGCTTACAGACAACAGAGTGAGTGGGTTAAGTTATGGCATATCGAGCACATCTAATTATTTCACTTCAGCCAGCTGATATTTAAAAGTAGTTTGTTTAAAGCTCAACTTTTTTGCTTGGCCATAATTTATTTATTCTGTAGATATAAAACCACGTAATGCAACATCAGTATATATAGGAAAGGGTGCACTTTTCTAAATTTGCCTAACCCAAAACTCGACCCATATACATACTGCCATATTAAAACATTTTTGTTTTTTACCTGGTCAATAAGATATTGTAGACTAAAATGACAAGTGTACCATACAAAAATTGTATGTATTATACATTTAGCATTTTTATAAAATTATTAATAGCAGCAACATTTGACATTAATTATTATTATTCTGTTTGAGTTTGAAGGTGAGGATATAGCTTATGGGAAAGAAAGTATATATTATTTATTATAAGTTGAACTGTTGAAAAAGCAGATTTTAGCCTCTTGTGTGTTGAAACTAACGATTTATGACTCGGTAACAAAATACTACCTAATTATTTACAGTGTACATGTTTACGTTGACTGATATTTGCAACTTGCAATGTCAAACGTTATTTTCAACAATAAAAACTACACCAATTGTAAAAATAAAGTTGATGTATTCACCAAATTCAATTTTACTTTCACTTTGTTGCAGATTTATTCCCGTCCATAACCATCGACTTATTCATGGAGTAAGGATATCAGCTGCAGCGAAAATTAACATACACCGTTATTATAAATTTGACAATCTTGTCAACGCCTTAATTGCTGATTGAGAACCATCTAATTTTACTTATTTGTTTTTCTCCACCGATTTATATTCAGTATATACATTAGAGTAGATACTATCAAAAATATACCATAATTTTTGTCTTAAAGTGGCATAAGTTGAAATGACTGGAGACGAGGACTCCGAAGTTGTGCTTAATAATAATTCTAGTTGTACACAAATTTCATCAAATTCTGTTTCTCAACAAAAGAATCAAAAGCGTAAAGACGATAATGGAAGCAATGGTAGTTCTCTTAGCTCAGAAGAAGGCAGACATGTTAGTGTTCAGGGAAGATCCGCTGAGTTGGTGAGTGAAGTTTCTTCAGTATCTGGAGAACCATTAACTTCATTAGGCCATCCTAGTAAGAACTCGGTTTTTAGTGAAAACGAGGCAGACATCATTTCAACTACTGCGCTTAGCAATTCTCCATCTGTGGACTCAAACTCAGAAGTTTTTATTAGTGGTGCTTCGACATCAACGTCTGCACTTTGTGGCAATGGTGACGCGTCTCTTGGAGGCGTTCATGGAGACACCAGTGGAATTCCGACGGGGCAGAGCCAGCTCTCAGATGCTCAAGCTCAAGATGATCCAGATCACGTAATATTATCCGAAAATGATCTTCAAAGTGCCAATCTTGATCAAATGCTTCAAGTGTATCAGCAACTCCAGAATTATATTCAAAAACTCAAAGGTAACTGTGCAACTTATGACACGTACGTACGATAGTTCTGTTTAAAAAAGCACAACGCACCTAAGTATTGAGTGTCGGTGGTCGTGTATGTGCTATACTCAAATACATGTTTCATACATATAACATCTTGCTGTTAAATGTTAATAATAAGTCAAGTGTGTACGCTTACGCTTTAATTACAATGTTTTTATAGTATTATTACTTAAATCACCTAGACCCGACGGAAATCTTCCATCTTTTATAATGGCAAATGTTGTTATCGTCATAAACCAAACCAAAATTATTTATAATTACTTCTACGTTTCAAATTCTAGGAGAAAACCAAGGCCTAAAGGAATCAGAGGAAAAGCTTCGACTTCAACAGAACGAAGCTACCCGTCGTGAAAATGTTCTTGTGATGAGATTAGCCACTAAAGATCAAGAAATGCACGATTGTGCAGCCCAAATCAATGAACTGAAAAATTCAATGGCCCCATCTACTAGTTCATTAAAAAATTCTCTGCTAGATCCCGCAGTGAATTTTATCATTCAGAAAATGAAAAAAGAAATGACTGAAACAAAAAAGAAACTAGAAGATACGCAAAATGATTTGAATGCGTGGAAGTTCACTGCTGATAGGTAAGTTTAGTTGTCTCCACCTCAATATAAAAATTCCTTTCAGTGTAAAACATGTTTTTCATCTTTTAAAAACGAGTTTACAAATTTATTTACGTCATTTGGCAGCAATACTGGAAAGCGTTTAATGGCAAAATGTCGCATGCTTTATCAAGAAAATGAAGATTTAGGTAAAATGATAACTAGTGGACGCTTAGCCAAGTTGGAAAGTGATTTAGCTCTGCAGAAGTCACTGACAGAAGAAATGAAGAAAGCACAGTCTGGTAAGATAAATGTGAATATAATCTCCAATTATATTATTGTTTTATAAAGCTCCATTAATTTATTGTAAAAGTAATGATTACAATTTTATATTCATGTAGAAATGGATGACCTTGTTCAAGAACTTGACGAAGATGTGGAAGGAATGCAGAGTACGATTTTCTTTCTTCAACAACAGCTTCGTGAGAAAATAACCACCAACGCTGCAAATACAACTTCAAGCCAAAGTAGTAGTGAACATTTAATTACAGTAAACCTAACCGAGTTGTGCGCTCAGTGTCGTGCAGCTCAAGAGAAACAACAAATACTGAAGCATGCCAACTGTTCAGATTCAAAATTAATTAAAATGGAGGTTGATAATTCCATTGACGAAGATAACAGTAGAACTCAAGACAGTTCAAATTCTTCTGATGTTGAAAGAACGTTTCAAAACGGAGAATCCGATCTGTACTCTCCGACACGTAGTGAGCAAGCTGATAGCAAGCTCGCTGATAAAAGGACTACTAGAGCGAATAGGCATCCGCATTTTTCAAAACAGTCAGTGAGTTTAAACGCGGAAAGTACTTCTCCGGACACAAAAATTAACAATAATAGCAGACTAGGTTTAACTACACAAACCGCCCAGTGTATCAATGCATTCGATGGTAGTAGCAACAGCAGTAGTAATATTAAAACCAAGTCTCATCCTACACATACCGACGAAACCAAAAACAGAGCAAGTGATGAGGATGATGCTCTGGATTCAGACATTGTGAAACCACCTGCTGCAAAAAGGACAAAAATAAGCAGTGGAAGTAACCGAAGTGCAGAGGTTGTTGGTCAGTTGCAGAATGCTGCTGAAGAGTCAAGAACTGTAGTAGGGCAAATAATCCCAACTTCTAGGAGCCGTAATGGCGCTGTTGACCATTCATAAAACTTGTGCGCGTTGTTTAATGTCCCAAATTTGATATTTAATACAAAATACAATCATTTCAGGTTAACTGACAACTGGAGATGAGTGTACTGCATAACTGTTTTCGTATTTATTAGAAAAATATTTTCAGTGGCACAAACAGTAAATTGTTACATAAACTAACTTTTAAAAAAAGGTTACTTCATATGAGTATATCAAAGGGTGCCGTGTGAATATCATATTATGTTAGCATGAGTAAAAATAAGCCATGAAAGTCTGTACAAGTTTCAAAAAAGTCGATCAATAGGATCAGATTCGTGTGGTATTTATGATAACAATAAGCTTTGCATTTGGTTAATTTCTCTAGAGCCAAACTATACAACTGTAATTGTGCAATTTAAATATTGTGGTATCACCATCAAATACAAAAATCATATGTTACTTAAATAGGATAACAGATATGCATGTCAACGGTGTCGGTCGGTCATATTGGTGTTGGTGATAGGTTTAAAACAGCAACTGTTCGTGTTCGTTAATCGCTGTATTGGAACACTTACTGAACTCTTTCTATATTTTACACATGTTATAAAGACACATCACACGGTCTACTTCAGCTTCTAACTTTGTTCAATTTTGTTAAGAAACGTGTATCAAGATTTTATATTTAGCGTATACTGTCAAAATTTATAGTGGTTGTACCATGTTGCATTTACTGACAACTGAAAGTCGATGGCCGTTCGCTTTAAAAACACTTGTATCTGTACTCAAACGTTAAGGCAGGACAAGGGTAAAACTGAATTACATTAAACATTATACTTATATAAAGATAGATACGTCTAAGATCCGCTTGTTCGGTGAAAAGCAGTAGCAGAAAATAATTTTTGTAAAAGAAATTTATATAAGCTAAGCTAATCGAGCATATGGAAAACTTCAGTTCAAGCACCGGTGTAGTGAAATTGCAGCAGTTACAGTTACACAACATACATAACACTAATACTCTCACCATTAGCGTCCTCAAATCGGTCATATATCGCTGCTCTATTGTTTCAAACGTGTCTTTGTTCTTGGTGTGTAAAACTATACATCGTTCTTTCTTTGGTTCTTTTGCTATATTCTATATGGATTAAATTTAGTGAATGTTGATAGAGTAGACATTTCAGCAGATGTAACACTTGTATGAATCCATCAAAGACTAACATATTTACAAATTTACTAGCTTCTATAGATTGCTTCGTTGAATTACGGAATACTAGAAATGACAACAATGTTACAGTGATTGAGCCAAAAACTAAAAACATGTTGTTAACCAATCACTTTTACTTTTTCAGTTGTTATTTGTAATTAATTATTAGGTACAACTTTAATATTTTTCGAATCCAACGTTTTCCTTTTCTAAAGTGGCTAGGTTATGACAGGACACGGACACGTTTGCTTTCATAACTCGTAACTGTGTGTTGGTGTTTTTGATTTATCACAAAATGCTTAATTAAAATTATTCGTTTGTCATTCGAATGCAACGGAGAGAATGGACCAAACTTTGTCTCTAGTCTGCTATTATGCTTTTTGCCTATTATGCTGGACACAAGATTTTTCAGTTGTACCACATAATGTTTTATCCAATTTTATTGCTATTTAAAAAAGAGACAGTTTTCGTTACGCTACATTTAAAAATTGCCTCACTTCCTTTAAGGTTTTTTTCAAGGTGTTTATAATAGTAAACCCTATTTCGTATTTAGTCTTTTGAGTATCATTAGAGGGCCATAAAGACAAGTGTTTTATCAACTGACACTCTAATATGGAATGTAAGAATATATATATGGTGAAGAAGACCATGCAAAAGAATAATTAATAATTAGTTTTACTATTTAAATAATAATTCAGTGTCACGCATTTTACATATATGCATTTGTATCCGACTTGTTTGTACGCCTGTCCGTGGTTAATATGAAATGAAAAGTATATTTTATGGCAAAGAGACAGATGACTCGACAAACTAAATTGTTTTAGATGGGTGTTACTAGAATATTTCATTCATGCAAAAAATGTTTAATTTGCCTGTTAGCTGATGTAATTTGTAATGGGAAAAGTATGCGCGTCAGCAAAAGCATCTAACGATATGAATGAATGAGCGCATGAAGATTGTTATTATTATTATGACGGTGTATGTTAACAATTTCCTTGTTAACTTTCAAACATTGCTGTTCAGTTTTTAGTTAGTATAAGTATAATTATACGGACTTGGACATATTGTTCATATCACCGCTGTCGTCATTATATTATTACACTGTGCATAATAATAACATAATTTGTAACTTAAAACTAGTAAATTATTACTACTGATTTCTACATAAATTTGTATTTTGTATAGGTACTTAAGTAGGTATGTATTGCAATATAGTGACGAGTTTAGTTTTGTAAAGAAACAAGATGAGTCCATCCTTTTCAGTGAATTTTTTTCATACAACTCTAGTAAATCTCTTGTATCTCTACCAAAAATTTGCAATTTGTGTCAAGGGTTTAATGTCTGTGCCCTGGCAAAGTATCCTCCTTGGGGCTATTTCAGGCATTCTAGCCTGTGAACAAAAATTTTAAAATCCTGACCCACAGCCAAGGAATCCGTGACGCTGACGTTATCACAGTTTTAGCAATTGTAAAATCTTTGTCAGTGTTGGTGTTAATGGTGATATTTATGTATACAAGATACATTATTTTAAGCACCAGTTACACTGATTTAGCAAGCTAATCATCAAATCATCCAAACCGAACTACATTTAGGATGAAGTACCAGCCTGAGCAGTTTAAGCTGCTCTATTCTTATGCATTTAAAGGGGTCTCAAGCATCAGAAGACGAAAATTAGAGGTGGATTGAACGTCTATTTATACAATATTCATATACCAACTCATATTCTAAAATTGTTATTATTACTAACTGTTAACAAAGTTTAACCTGTATAATATGTTTGTATGTACTTTATCAATAGTGTCTATCATTTGTAATAAATATGACACCCATCGTATTGTATCTTCTACAGATAGTTAGGCAGTTTATTTGTTTAATACTATAAACTACATACGTATAGTGGTAGTTTTCGAATTATTTCAAGTTCCGAAATTGTTTGGTCGGTCGGTCGTTACTTTGATGGAAAGTTAACTGTATATCTGACTGTAGCAAGAATCAAAATTTATCATTGTGCTCAGATAACAAATAAATACTTGATTTTTTATGAAAATTCTTGTGTATAACATCCAGATTTTAAATTAAATAGCGGCGGCAGAAACTGCTGTATAAAATATTTTCACATCGTGGCCATCTAATTCACGACGGTACACTACATCTTTAGATAACCCTAACTCTGAAACATTGGATCCTAGTATTGATTGATATGTGGTTAGTAAAATTAGTAAAAATCAGAAAATACGATTGTTCTACTACACTGCTAGTTCTACATAATAGTTTTACTACATATTTATTTTTAATATTGTCATTGTGAGTCTAGACAGGTGCTAAAACGTGTTAAACTTTATAATAAGAATATGCTGAAAGGTCTGTCATCTTTATCAATATGTTGAATCCATGAGTCCTCCCTTCTATACATACTTGTATCGTATTATAAGTCATGGAGTCAATGAATGTTTTCATGAACCATCGTAGAGCCCAATCTGACATTTTATCATTTCAAACTTGATTGCACTTTACGCAGACGGAATGTATACTTATTGTTGAATCCTTTTTAAAGAATATGTGAAATATTTCTCTGCGTTTTCTTTAACATTTGTATGTGTCGTGTATTCTTGTTGATGTGCTGTTGTGCGGTCCTTTGGAAAATCAACACTTGCGGGATTGTCAAGTTAGCTACGATATTTATATTTAAACGATTTCATAAAAATAAATAACCACATATCTCAATAAGTGCTCCCATAAAAATTAAAATATGCTCATGTTCTGTCTATATAACCATGTACGTTTAATGTAGTTTTTTTAAACTTTCGATCGTATTAATGTACACCTCCTAGGTAGTAGGTACTGAAACATACTAAGAAAAAGTGAGCGTTTAAAATCAATTTCAATATATGAAAGTGTCTCATTCTTTGTCCATTCCTTCCCAACATTTATGTGGGATGTTGAAAAGTTAAAAACCTGTCTTCATCACAATATTGAAAATTTAAACTGTTAGTACATTTTTTCCTAAGATCAAGCAGCGGGGCATGTAGATGCTAGGTACTCGAATAAATCGAGGATAATACTCGAACATTTGTAGAAATGGTAGCAAGTATTAATTTATTTGTAGGCACATTCACCACGGCGTCCTGGGCCAAAGTTGTTGTGGTGCTTGGAATGTTTACTTCAAAAAGAAAATAGGAATGCAAACGGACTTAAAGTTTTGTGTCTCCGTATCTTCGTTAAACGTACAAACAACATGCATATACTATTATTGCGATGAACAAAAATTACCTTTTGATGTATATTCGTTCAAACAAAGTTAGGTTCTAAAGTATGTAATATAGTAAATGTGTAAACATAAATGAGTACTGTTCAGTGCATTTTAAGTGTAAAAAATCATTATCATATCGTACATTGTATCATTGCACATGTCTTTACCTCTAGCGGACATGTACCTGTTGTTTTGTTCCTGGGTTTGCCCCGGCAACAATGCGAGAATATGTAGTATTTTGTTTGCCAACAACTTTTTGAGTGCACTAAGAAAATTAAGCTCTCATCGTAAGGGTAGGAGGCAGGTCGTTCTTACGTCTTTTATGATGTGATATGTCATAACAGTTAAGCCCTTGACCCTAACCTAAAATTTAAAGACTTTATTAGTCATGAAGTGCATTTTTACTTTCATCTGCTAACATCTCAACACGGTATTTTATCACTTTGAATGTTTCAGAAAATTATATCGTAAATAAATGCACTAACTATTGTACACGCACCTGTGAAACTGAAAGTGATAAAGATTAGGCATGCATTTTTGAATACTTCTAATATGTAATATTACGTATGATTATACATGTATTCAATAATGTATGTTATGTTCACTCATCGATTGGTGTTTTCACGTTCCCTTGAAAAGAACAAATGGCACCACACGATTAGTGCGTGTACTCCTCTCAACACCTCGCCTTCGACGTTTTCCTTGCCTCATAAAGTCCCAAGTTGAAATTAATTATCTATATGCATATCTGCCAATCTGCTCATGCATTTGCATGCTCGTTGTAATCTTGTAATGTGCTGCACAACAAAGATGATTTTTTTTATTTCGTTTTCGTGAGATTTGGGAAATTTTCATAAGTCATAGAATTTTACAGTAATGACTTCATTTACAATTACCACTATCACCCTCTTGTACGTGTTGGCCGTTGCTGGTGAAGCTGGTGTGGTACCATATACTGCAAATCTGTAATGGTATTTAAAAATCAACATTGTTACAATCGGTTTTCAAATACCATCTGCATTTAGGTTTGCTTTGTGCATTTTATGAGTGAAAGTAATTCAACATTGTCGTTTTGTTGAGGCTAGACTATAGGTATGTTCTAGTAGTAGATTAGGAAGAAAGACTCGAGAAAAAGACATACTTCGTCGAACGAATGTGGTTTTTATGTAACAAAGAGAGCAAAGTTAAAACCAGACTATTCAAATTTCCAATGTTCCTTGGTGCCAAACTAACTAACCAAAAATTCCTGCAAAACATCGTGTAGGTCACGTTTAAAAACTTGGCAGAGTTGGTAAAAAAAATATATGAAGTACACAATGCGAATAGGGGTAAGGAAGGACTTGCTTGCTTCTACTACGTGACATGGCCTCAAGGTGCATTAGAAATATAAATATTTTAGACTGTATTACAAAGTCAATTATTTTTTTGAACTTCGTATTCCAGCATTGATTTAGGGAGTAACCCCTTGTAGTACCCCTACCCCATGTATTCATTAAATCAGTCATGGAATAAGATTTTTACACAACACCCTAAGTAGGTTGATTTATTGTTAGATTAAAATATTGCACTGGTTTTTTAGTAATAGGCACTCTGCATGAATATTCATAGCATATTTTTATGCTACCTGGTTTCCACATTTCCAGTTTTGGTGGTGAGGGTAGCAATAGTTTCCTTTACATAATTGTTTTTACTTTATTGACGTGCGGTTCTGAGTTTTAATTAGTCTCCACGTCTCCAGTAGCGTAATAAAAATATTCTTCATCGTATTATGCAAGTTAATGGTTTTAGGTAATTTATTTTGACAAAATATGCACATTGCATTGGAATCTTGAACGGCTACAATAATTTCAGTCAGAGCCAGTTTCTGAAATAAACAAGTCAGGACAAGTTGCGTTCATGACTAATTGATTAAAATACTTCTCTAGATAATTAACAAACCGAACTTCCAAAATGTTTACATCCGTGAGTCGCTACATATTATTTACAACAACAGCAGTAAAAACTAACAAGGCAGAAGCAAGTTATGTAGAGTGACTTTTACATTAATACAATTTAAAAAACAAGAAGCTCGGATGCACTTCTGTTAATTTCTTTGTCAATTTATCACCATCATTAACTTGCCATCTACTATCCTGTTTTTTTCTGCTTCTTTGTGTGATACATGATATGCGTAACAACTTGATGTTTTCATTATTTTTAGCCGTCGTGCACGAACTGATCAACGACAATGACAAACTGCTATGCTGGCTTAGTCCTACAGCCGCATTCTTTCCTTTGTTCTTTGCAGTTAAAACGCACGTCAATTTAAGTGATCGCAATTCGTATTATAAATAGTTTCATGTTGCACCAAGCACACAGTCTTGTTTCTGCATTTTTGGTAATTCGTGATTGGGTTTATTGACAACCAGCAATTCTACGAAAAATATGAAGAATCGCAAGCAAAAAACGCTAATGGTAGGAGTATATTCATTTTACTCGTTGCAAATATTTTGTTAATAAATAATAACAAAACGTCGGGAAGCATCCTATAATCATATATTTGCATTCTGCATCACTATCATTATCAGCAATTGGTCAACCGTTCAACACGAAACTAAAAAGAAATTACTACTGATAGACGAGCAATAGCTACTACTTTTTTGCTTAGATAATTGATAATATGCTCTGAAGACGCTGCTACACTATCACATTGATCAGTCCAGTCCAAGTCCAGCCTGTTTTACTGTCCAGTGTATCGTATATCGCATCCCTTTTAGACCTTCTGTTCCTACACAAGAAAATTTATGGCATGAAAAATTGAAGATTCACATAGTATTCTTGTCCATTCTTTCTAATTATAATCCTAAACATTTCCTAGATCCTGTTGATATATTTATGAATGTTCATTGAAATCCCAAGTTCACGTTAAATTTGCAAGAATAAAGTTTATTTACTACAGTGCTACGCACATGGACGAACAGCTTGTAATTTTTTTAAAGAAAACTATTTGACATTGAATTTGAGAATGGACTGTTGTAGATGATTTTATGTACGTGCTTGAACAATACCTATCGCATACATATCACCTATTAGAAATTGGTTAAAAAAACATACTTTATGAACTCATTTATCATAATCAAATATTTTAATGCCTACTTATTTAAGACCAGCAGGTTCGGTCTGGCACTCAGTCGCGCCAAGTCGCTGTTAAAAATGGGAAGTGGAATTTGGAATGTTGTAAATCTGTACCTTTTGCCCTGAACCATTTTACTTGCATCGGGGGTACCGTCGATAAGGTAAAAAAAGTTAAGTATTAACAAATTATTCTTTTAAATTCATATGCAAACAAGTTGTGCATTTACTTACTTTTAGCAAGTTTGGTCCGAATTGGTTCGTTCTACTTTGGAGAATCATATAGTCCCCAGAAATATAACTTTGAGACATGAGCTGCGTTTCTAGCATTTGAGTTGTCCGTAAATGTTATATTTGATCTGACATTAATAAGTGGTTGAAGAAAAAAGTTTCAAAGCTTTGAAATTTTAGCATTCAACTGGCTCTAATGTGTAAGCACACCAAGTTTAAGTCTCTTGAATTATATAGTTCAATTCATGACATTTTCCGCAGAATAAGGTGTATAACATACGCGTGTGTACATGAAATGCTGCCCTCCCTATACTGATAGCCATTCGAAGAAACCAACCATTTTCTGCATACATACACACTTGCAAATATGCTAAGTGTAACTGGACCTAATTCAACCAATCGTGGTTTCCGAGTCAAAGTTCAAGGCCATCGCAGTGATATTGTGTATGCCACTGTAGCGCTTGGATCTATCAGAATGAACTCATTAAAAATGTAAAGTCATGTTTTCAGAAAGTAAAAATTAGCGAAGAAAAGATTAGATAGTTGGTGTGCTGTATACCAAACGTTTTGTAAGATTTTGTGCAGAAGCTTTAATGATTGGCAAATGGCAAGGCGGTACTTGAAAGGTGTTACTTCAGGTAACCGAACGACTTGTTATATTTCTGCATTATTATTACTTCACTATTATTTGGTTATTTAGCTAAGGGAGGCTTGTTGCGTAAATTATTGCTGGAGGTCAATATATGAAGACGAGCCGATTAGTTCATTAGTGATTTCGAATTTCATGTGCTGCAAGTCGACCACGTCACCACGATACATGTATATTTGTATAAATCATGAGAATGTATTCATCAAACGCCTTCTCCCAATGACTTGCTCTTTTACACTTCAATCAAGGTTACATTTGAACGGATACCCTCTGTAATAAGAAAATCAGAGCTCATCCTACAAAAAATGCCACATTCCACTCTCCCCCAAGCGATCTATTATACCTGATATAGGTAGTTTTGTATTATTGCCTAAAGCGGCAGATGGGTATTCATTATCCGTCATTTCACATAAAAGTCTATGTGCTTGGCTTCAATACATTGGCTTGCTGAAGTTGTAAGAAAATCGCTTGAAGCAGCAGTAATTATTGGAATGGTGCATCAGATCAAATTTTTAGGTCTTCTATCATCTATGGGTGTTACCCTATACCAAAGGAAAACAAACGATTATATATCTCCTGTTGGCTAAACTAGCTAACTACAAAACGTTTACAATAATGAATGATACACTACAATGTTTTATTGTTATTGCGCTTGCTTTTTTCGTTAACTTGGTATGACCAATAAAAATCAACTTCCTCAAAAATGGCAAAATGATTGCTTTCCATAATGGATGATAAAACACCAATAAAGGATTAGATAGAACTGGTGTGACATATTATAGGATGTATGCAATTGAAATTGTATGTTATTATGCCATAAGGTTTCCAAAAATGTGTTGTAATCTACAAATTATCTTTTCTTTAAAATATATATATATACGCTGGTTTGCGATTACGAATTATATTATTATTGTGCTTATGTTCACTTCAGATGCTCATCTTCGTTTTTGTTTGGGCAACTTTCATAATAATTTTTGCATTGCTGTAGCCGTTACTTGAGTTATGAGTGCGATTATGATCATTTGAAGTCCATCTCATGATTATATTTACTGGCGATGACAAGTTAGCTCGTAATTCAAAAAGTGAAATTACATACAACTACAACAACAATACGTGTGAGATGGTAATGTAAAAAACTAGAAATAATTATTTTCCTGTGCTCTTTGTTGCATTTTCTGAGATTTTTTAATACAGCACGCGTGAATACTCTCGTGTGTATGAGTATTGATTTCATAAATACTTTGAAAGTTTTTTGACGGTGATTTTTTACTTTAACCAGGAACATGGAATTCGTGTTAATTGTAAAGGAACAGCATAATCTTGTCACTTCGTCATCGTCAGGATCATTATCATTACTGCCTTTGAAGAAAAAATATACATGCAAAATCTTTTATTGAATAAAAAGAGTATGTTGCACTGATGTAAAAAATAAACTAATGATGATGTAGTTTTTATGAAATCATGAAGATGCACTCGCAATATTTGTTTTAAAAAATCAATGATTTATCTGTGAGATAAATTGTAGTATGCAACACCTTTTCACAACACAGCATTTATCATGTAAAATCATCATCACTTTTCTGTATTCTAGTGGTTGTTGTGTATGTACGCTTTTTGTTTGCTTTACTTAAAGGTGACCTTATCGTCTACTTTACCAACGTAAGTGCGTACTTTTTATTAGGTATGTCCTGCCATTAAACCTGAAGATATTTACTGTTGTATCTTGTGCGTCATATTGTAACACCACCACTCCTGCATTGGGTCTGCACAGAGCCTAACAGATTAGGTGGTAGTACCACCACCGTGGTACTGTTTTAGTTAGTAAAGGCTGCTGTTCACTACAAATACAACTCCTGTATGATGTGTGGCTTCATGATGTAGGCTGCTGTTCACTACAACTACAACTCCTGTATGATGTGTGGCTTCATGATGACTGTGTACAAGTGCTACTACATCAACTACTATGTAGAGTGATTAATTAATTACTTACTTGGAGAATAAATTATTCTTTGCTTTTAGTGGTTGCCTGTAAGTTTATACACTAAAGAAGACTAATATAAATACGTAAATTTATCATTCATATTTTTACTACGTTATTTACGCTATAAGCAGTCATTTCCCACACGGTTTGCACTGTGGTATATAACGTACGTAACGCCTTAAAGATGGAATTCAGGATGAGGTCAACCGGTAGAAGCTTTTGTAAGAAAGTTTTTCTATGAATCGTCCAGCTCAACTCAATTAAGCCTATTATACACACTGCATAATCATTAAATTGTGTGTGTGGACCCAAAAAACGTGCATTTTCAAGTTTCAAGATAATGGAAACTTTGCCTTATCATAATTCTTTAACTTTCATTGATTTTTTGTATGATTATCATTTGGATTTTTTCATGTTGACTTAGGTTAGGGGCAAAGTGAAGTCATATTAGGGTGAACGCTTCAAAAGGTTAACAGTTCGTATCTTGCATTACGTACCGTCATCATTATTTGTTAAATTAAAAACGTTTTCAGCACCAAAATTTAAAAAAAAAATTTCGCTTTTACCGGTTACTGGTATGCCGATGTAAATCAAATTATCTTGTTTGATCGATGCTTTTTTCAGAGGTAGGTGGAGCAAAGGAGTCAAAGCTGTAATTACTAATAAACTGCGTTACTTATTTTTTTTTACCGCGAACATAATATTTATATACCTATTCCTTTACCGCAATTTGTACCATTATGCATTAACCTCTAGTCGCTCTAAAAACTGCCGCGGTTGTGTGAAACGCTTGTTCTAATACGTCAAAAGTCAAGAGTCTAAAGTAACCAAGTATAAAGTACTGGGAGAGAGGACAAACATTCACCACTGGTGGGGCATACATTTGAATGGTATATATCATGGTAGTTTAGAAAATATTGTATAAATTGTCTATTATTTTGTATATTGCTGCATGCAATCATTTTGCGCATTTTGAAAAATTACAATCCGCGCATATTGTTTCCTCAATTTTCCTAGTTGATGAACTCTGAATGCTCGCAGTAAATTATCATATAATCCGAGCTATGTAAACATGAAATGTCGATTTACCACATGTACATTCCCATTACCCACATGTCAAAAACATTATCCTGTGCAACCACGAAATGGCCAAGGTGAGCAATGATGAAATTACCTTATAAAGAATTTCTAAGAATAAGTATAATGAGGAACAATGGAAATTTCAATTTCAATACATATTGCGCTTCTCGAATCCTATTTGTCATTGTGAAGGTAATTTAGTTTTTGTTTTCAGACTATAAAATTATTTAACAAAACAAACATGTTCTTCCAGGATTACATGATGTCAAAAATGTGTCTTATATTCCTTCGAAATGGCAATAAATTTTTTCCTTGTTGGTCTAATAATTTTTTAACAGTTGCCTTAAAAGAGCTGAATATATTTTAATTGCTTGTTAGGAGTTTACAAAGGTCTACAAGATTCATTTCTCAACCTTTGACACCTTTTACTGTCTGTTCCCTGTTATAAAACAAATTCTTTAGGCCCAGTCGCCATCTTATTAACAAAAATGAATACGACCAAATCCAAGAAACGACAGTAACTTGTCAGTTGTTGATAACATATTGCCCAGTCTCTCATTATAATAGTGTTCTTTCATCTTTCGTTTCTACATCATCGCAGGGAAACCATTTTGTGTGATTTTTTGTGATTTCATCACAAAAATATAAATAAATTGCAGTTGCGAAATCTTATTTTAGAATATACAATATCATCCAAAAGAGCACAAATAAGAATTCAGCTAAAAATATTGTGCTGTCAGATTATTAAAACCACACATAAAATACTACGTTTCGTAGATAGACATTTTAGTATGACACATAACTGTGCACCTATATACTGTCTGGTGTATGTATACCTGCTTTATATTTGGGTATAGTCTATAAGTCTATATCTGCATCAATTATCAGCAGCATTGCTATCTATCACGAATCACGGAATCCCAAACCTGTGGGTTATTCATTTAAGATTGTTGCTTCATTCAATCTCAATGCAATGTCATTTGAAAATTTCGGAAATCAGTATATACTGTCGACTATTTCCAACATGCAATGGAACATGAGCAAAAATAATATATTTTAAAATATTCTCCCTAAAGTGTCCTCCATATCGTAAGGTAAGCCATAATTCAATTGATTGGAAACTTCAGGTGCATATCAATTGATAAAGAACAAAAAATGGTAAAACCTCATAGACATACTTGTCTAATCTGTTTCTACTATTTCCGTCTTGTGTCTGTACCCTGTTTGCTATTGAGCAATATACTACGACAATATTTTTAACAACAAGCCAACAACCACAACAACAAAGAGATCTGGTATGGAACAAAGAGCAAAAAAGGAATCATAGTCGTAAATCTTCTATTACAAGAATCCCGAGTTGATGTTTGTAGCCCCTCAGAGTCACGAATATATGTAAATTATCGCACAACCTGTTGGATACCAAGCTTGTACATATTTTATGATGATAAGTAGTGGCATCAGATCAAACAACAGCGCATATGGAATACACCTATATACCGCACACTAAAAATCTAAAGTGTTCAGTAGGTCCTTACAAACCTGATGTGTTTCACTGAAAAGTAATATATATCCAGAAGAGGTACAGCGATTAGATTAGACATACGATAATCAGATCACAAATTCTTGCGTGTTACACTCGACTCTCTTCTGTTGATAGACCGATGGTAATATGTGTCTTATGTAGCGGATCAAATCTAGCTAAAGTTCTACAGATAATAGACACACAATCTGAGTGTTGCCTCGAGGGGAATTTTCACATTGTAAAGGAAATAGACTACTAGTCTTGATTGGTCATCTATTGTCACGTCAAAACCAAAAACATAAACTCAATAAGGTTTACCTACTTTTACAACCTGTACCTTTGATGCGACGTTTGTTTCGCTCATTTCAATATTTATTTATGATTTTGTTGCAGAAAGTTGATGATGGTAAAACAATGTAAGATATATTGATATTGCACAGGTAGTTGATATGAGAGAGATCCACATGTATGTACCGTGTTTGTGAGTTCGACTATATACACAGGTGCTACGATAAGTAGACTGCATGCATCTTTTGCTGCTCATTTTGTTGTTGAGCATACCATACCATTTAAGTTTCAATTTCCAGTCTCATGCCGCATCAATAACAATCAATCAGTTAGCTTTTTGTTTAAGGAAAGCTGATACATAAAATTCAATTTTTATACCTGAAGGTATGTGACTAATATTTTGATGATTTTCTATTTTGCATTTATACAATATACAATCGCACGTTTTTCTCCTGAGCACATGGTTGTTGTGATCTAATCTAGTTTTGAGCTACCTAATACAATTTTACAATATAGTTTTTTGTTTCTCGTCCCAGTACACCATCATTATTTGTCTAAAATTGACAACGCATATGTTCACTGTTAATTAATTGAGATATCAGAGTAAACTTTATGATGACCTGCCCCTAATGTCCCATTATTCTTTGAGAACAGGATAAACAGTGAAATTAAGGGTGAGCAAACAAATAAATTTAGACCTTCTTTTTTTCTAGCTATTTCTTCTTTAGACATCAAGGGGATAGGAGCAAAGAGGATGATGCTGATACTAGTTTTTTCTCTTAACTGCATAATCAATAAAAACTAAATTGTCGATGTCAAGCTTATTCACTAAGGAAAAATTTGCACTTACATTAGCATCATAGTCATCATTGAATATTGCGTAATTTCTTTAGACTACAATAATAGTGTTGGTTTTCAGCTAACCAAAATGATCTTCACTCTTCACTAGTAGGTTTGTTTTGCTATATATTTGATATTGCTATTATCTTTGGTTACATAGATTACCACATTAGGTATGTTAGACGAGACGGGACAGCTACTTCAACTAACGTAGTAATAATTTAACATTTAGCGTTTACTGTTTCATTGTAAAGTAAGCAGTTAAACAGAACATCATACCCATGTAAAATGTAAGGTTTATATCTCTGGCTTACTTGTGCAATTTGTTGCAAATATATACTACTTCTTCATTTATGAATAGATAATAATCTATACAAGAGTACCTAAATACCTCCAACCAACACTAATACAGTACAAAAATACGGTTACTCAATTTGGTAGTCTTGCCTGTAGGTTAAGTTGTATGTAACAGCGATTTTACAAACATAAAAAACGATAAATCTCTGCACGCTTGAATATGTTACTAGCAAGGGAAATGGAAATATGGCATGTTGAACAACCGGCACGTTTAAATTTGAAGACTGGAGAGATGGCTGGTATTTACGTTGCAAAAGACAAGGTTTGATACAAAAAGAGACATTGTCTCGTGCACATGAGTATAATTTTAATGAGGAACGCGCTTGACGAGTGGTTAAAACATAATTAAGCCGTATAGCGCATTAGCGGCTTTTTTCAATGGAATACTTACCTACTTACATTTTTAGTTAGATTAACGAAAGGGTAAATTTCCATACAATTTTATCAGAATAATTGGCAGGATAATAATGTAGACTTTTTACAAACTACAGACACATTGTCAACACTATTGTGCGTAGCCATTCATCACTATTTTAAAAAGAGCTACTACGCAGTACACGCAAAATGAAGTCAATGTCAGTGTTTATTTAAATACACGTAGATAACAGCACGATTCGTCCTCAAGTCCCCAATCAATACTAAACAGATATGAAAGAGCTATTTGTCAGAAAAAAAATCCTGTTTGTAAATTTAGATTTTATGAATTATGAATGACTCTCACCTGATGTCTGAAGCTGAAGGAATATGTAATGACAGTAATCGTCGCGGCAGTTTCCAGCCGGTGATCTTACACTCAGACAAATTTTGTACCTAATTTACAAGATTACTATATATTTTCAGCAGCATCTTATTAGTTGTCGTCAGAGTCCTGTCCTGTCACTTGAAGAGCCTGTCAGCAACGCAATCTATTTATGAATATTAATGATGGTAAGTTCAAGTAAACGAATTTATTAAATTTTAGCTGTCTTCATACTTGCTGTTAGGATTGTTACTACTACTTATTCTTGCGACATTCCCTGTCACACTACTATTGGTAAAACTGTATTATATTAAAAATGGACTACTTCAGTACTCAATGTCGTCGTGATTCCAAGATTTTCAAGTATATACGTTTATGAGACAACGACCTGCCATGCACGAAATTAAATAAACTACCTACAAGTATTACCTATGTTTAACTTTTATTTTTTAAATCTCAGGTTCATATCTAGAATTTTTAAAATCATTTGCTCAACACGTCTTCGCTGCCAGTGTATATGCAAATAGGAGAAACGACACTTCAATATTTTTATTTTACGGGGTATGTTTCATGTACGCAACACAATGACTGAACAAAGTAAACGTGACAATGAGTAAGCGTTTGTTGGCGATCATATCTTTATGAATGTGAGTAGACTGAGCAAATACATGTATTGTAAACAGATCCATTTCAGTGGTCATTTGTGGAGCAAAAATGTGCATGTTGTGTGTGTGGGTACTTCGCATTACACAAACACAAACTAGCAATCTACAAAAAATGTCACGATAACACAAGATTGATCAAAGTATGTATTAGTTGTCTTTAATTGTTTTATATCCAACAAGCCCTTTGTGCAGATTTACATATCGCAACCCTGCTCTGTATTCCATCGACCGGTGTAAGTAAATCCTCTTGTAAAGATAATGGCGATTCAGTGTTGATTTTAAATGGTTAATTTGACGAGTGTTGTCATTATCACATCACGTTTCTGTTTAGTTGTACATTTTTTTCTGAATGTCATTGTGGGTGGCGTTTCGTTCCATTTCACCGTGCTTTAAATTGTATAATACAAGTATCAATATGCATTGTTTATTGTACAAAATTAGAAAGATCCCCGGCTATTATGTGCAGCAACAGAAAAGCAATGATTAGCTTGACCACTCACTTACTAACCCTAGTTTTTTTCTACTCCAATAGAAAGTTGTTCGCTTGTTCGCAAAGTGAACTGAAAAAATAATTGGTATCTGATATCTCAAAAAAATGTTCAATGTAGTGAAAATCTCTTAAATATCAGTTAAAAACCTACAACAATGATTAAACCACATATCGCATGCTTGTCAACAAATTAAGTGATTATGTATTTAGACTTTCACAAGATTATTTTTAAGTTTGACAAGTAGTACTCTCTAAGAATTAGCAGTTTCATTCACTTTTCGATCGCTTTGGCGTTCGTCGATCTAGTATCTACATATTACCCAATGACCACAGGTCAACAACGTCAGTAATAAAGGGGAAACATTTTCAGGAATTACTATTTTAATATGTATTTGGGAGAGTTAGGTGCTACATTTGTCTTGTAGCCTTACCACGACAATTTAATTTGGCTATTTAAGGCGAGGTCTCAATTAAATTTTCAAATACTTTTTTAGAAAGTTATTTTATAAAGAAAAAAATTCAGAAAGCGCCACTTTCGTCATTTCGTCTTCCAATGACCCAGTCTCATATTCAGTAGTAGTAGTAATAGCAGTAGTATAGTATCTGTTCGTTTAGTTTTAGTTTCCAAAACAAAGGTTCCCGATTCGGTGTCCGATTATTTTACGATATTGACATCACCCAATAACCCATTCCGAGATAATGGTGTGAACAATCTAATTTGCATATCGGTATCGGTCTATTTATAAACAGTGTCGTTATATAATTTGTTCATAAACTGTGTGTGAACACGCATTTAAGACGCGACTTATTACAACAAATCTGCTAATGTAGGTTGCATTTCAGCGCTGCTTCATGATGCGAGAAATATGAATTACATACGTGTGTGTAGGTTACCTGTCTTAACATTCATATCACCTCCAACTCCAACAGTCAAGTTAGTCAAGTAATACTAGCATCAAATAATAGGCATAATGCACACTATTGCATTGTGCATGCCTATATCTATGTAGATGAATCAAGTAATAAACAACCCATCCACGTTAAGGTTGTCGCTCACCTGAACCTGCACGCTGCGCTGCGGCAGTCCACGTGTTTACAATGTACGCTGAATACATATATATCCTTACCTTATAAACGCACCAACAAATACAAAACAATGCAGCGCAGCGGTCAAAACGATAACTACCGTTAACAATCCCCTCACGTCCAGCAGTCAAGCATGAGGCTTGCTTGGCTTCGTTCGCGCAATCTCTGCAACTGTGCGTAGCACATATATTCGTATCGATCATTTCTGTTCAAACGTCCTCTATTAGGCAAATCCTACAAAATTGTTGTTAATTTCGCAGTCCCTACACAAAAGTTTTAGAGCCTTTCCTTTTTCCCACTCTTCAATAACACTTGCCATTAAAGCTATAGCCATTGTAAATTAAATGTATAATTAAATGTGTGTGTGCGCGCGCGATTCGTATTTCCATTCCTTTGACTTTGAGTGAATCTTAATGATTTACTATTATTATTGTTGTTTTTATTATTAACCTGTGTGCCTAATAGCCGAAACCGATCTTCCTTCCTTTCCTACCATTTTATATTTTTTTGAGGAAGACGTTAAAAAAATATTTAGTACTCTGTTATACGCGTTTAAAATAATAATAATTACCGTCCTTTGAGACAATGATCATACCCAAGATGGAAAAGTAGGAAATCGTTAAGTCAGGTTATAACTGTGCCGTGTGTCAATTCAAGTCATCCGCGAGGTTTGGAACTTTCCTAACAGCTATAAAATTAATTAACCAGTCAAAACTGTGTAATCTTATCTGATATCATCGCTGTCAACATCAGTAAAGATCATCGTAAAACTAAAAGGTGTCATCTTCACAGACCCTTTTTATCTGTGCCGTCCGTCCGTCCATCTTACGGAATCAACATACGATACACAACAAGCCCCTCAAGCAAAATCTCTTCTTGCTCCCATCCAAGAACAACAACATCAAAAGTGTTTTTCATTCTTACATCTAAATGACCCTCTGTGCATAATATTATTGGCAAAACATTGCGTTATACAAACATAAGAACTGTTCTATCGCCTAATATTTTTTGTTTTGTTTGTCAGTACCTAAATTGTATATAGTACGTCACCACTGACGCAGAGATATTTCTCTTTCAATATCAAGAAACATTTTGGTGTCAAGCCGTGAGAGGGAGAATCATCATTTACATTTTATTGAATACTTTACACGAAAATTATACGTCTATTATCCCCTGTTTCCACTGCACTTCCCACAAACGACGTTTAAAGACATTTCAGATAAGAAGTATACGTGACTCGTCTTCATCTGTAATCTGAGTAATCTGTAATCCATCCATCTTCCGTATTTTTGTCTGTGTGAAATGCGAAAAAACATTCAGTCCTCGTGTAACTACTACAACTAAATAGGAGGAAGCAACACAGAAAACGAACAAGAGGTTTATCCACGTTTTCACGCAACCAACCGCGCTTACATCTACTGGGACAGTCCAGTTTTTTATTTAAATTTACAATTCTATCATCTATACAAATATGCATTAGTCTTGCACTGCATTCTATCTAGTGAGCATGCACATCTGAATTAAAACTCAAACAAGTTGTGGTCGTAAAAGGACTGGTCTAGAGAAGAAGAGAGCTTGTAGCCACCAGCGCTCATCTTCCAAGCATCTCGCCCCCCACCCCTTTCTCTCCCCAAGATACACACACACGTGTCACGATGGTAGAATTTGTATTGTCAGCCAATCAATAGAAATCGCCTATTCTGTCTGACTGAATTTTTTGAAAGTGAATCCGATTTTTTCATTCTTTGCGTGGAAAGGGAATGTACGTTTTTAAAAAGTTACACGAGTAATAGTACATAGCACACATTCGTGCAGATATACACATGTAATTTGTATTGTGTAATGCCTGTTGTTGTGTGAAAAGCTGACATTTGTGTCGATTATACGTACTTTGTTAGTGAATCTGCAGTAGAAGAAACGGTTAGTTGTTGTTGTTAGTTAATGGGAAGTCGAAGACATTTTTCTTCTTCTTCAAATCAACATTTCGTGTTTTGTGCACACACATTACAATGTAGCACACTGCTACTACTATTTACCTACTACTACCGAGTATGATGCATAAATAATTATAGTTTTGTGCATAAATGTACTAAGCGTGATGACTCCAACCAAACAAAGTAACCATATATAAGATTAGGTTGAACTACGGGACGGTCGTTATACTAATGTGCGAATTTTCAATTTAACGCTACATTCCAACGTATTTTTCACCACTTTTGGACGAGTACAACAGAAGAAACCAATTGGATGGATTATAACTCTCTACGTACCTATGGCTAGCACAGTGACTTGTTAAAAAATCTATTGTTAGTAAAAGAAGACGATCTACGGCTTCTCGGCTGCTGCTTGGGATGATGATACTTTTTTAAAAGTGGTTGCTCACAGCGTCTCGATCCTTTTACAAATTAAAGAAACGTACACCTACTTGATGATGATGACGACGACGACGGTGAACCCACTTCTTGCGTGTAAATCTGTGTGAGTTATATCGACTATAACTTTTTGCACATACAATCGTATTGTTGGTGACTGGTGAACAATACCTACGAAATAAAAATAAATAATAATAATAAAATACCTACAGTTAAGAAGACTACAGCCGCAGTAAGTTTTCTCCTTTCTTTTTTTCGTTCGGTTAACGAAGGGAAGAAGAGGAGGATTGTAAAAAGAAAAGAAGACAATACAAAACACAAATGCGCGCATGTATGTGTGTGTGCGTGTGGGTTGAATCAATGTGTCAAACTCCTGTGGTGATGTCGGCTCGACGAGTGAACTGACAAGCGGATTCTTGTGATCTTTCCTTCTTCTTACATAAGTACTGACGGTTATTTAACAACTGCGAATGCGTGTTATGCTGTCTGTCCGCTGTTTATTTTGAAAATTATTACTTGTTGGACACAACATCAATGATACGGCAAAACTGCAACACTGTCCGTCCGATGATCATGTTGAGCTGAGACAGAATTAAAATATGAGGTAATATAATAATAACAAGGAAAACCCTTTACTATAAAACGTTTAACTATAATAATAATAATTCGTAATTGTTCGTTGGGGCTGTTGTGTAAATTGACATAATAATAATATATTATATATATGCCTCTGGGGGATCATAAAACACGTCGTCGTATCGTAACCGATACAAATGGGGAAATTTTTATTGGTGGCTTCGCTAGGGTACGTAGGTAGCTTGATTGCTTGAAATATGCGAAATTTGATGAGCTAAGATTTTAAAGGTACATGTTACATGTAGTCGTGTCGTCCGAAAGCTTTGCCTCACTCTTTTGGTTGAACTTTATTTGCATTTCATAAAATTATGTCCTAAAACCCAATAAGATTGGAACTTTGAGAACTTTTCATTCTTAAAATGAAGCAATTAAACTTTATTATATGCATTTCTCTTTGAATTTATTTGTTTACCTAATTATTGAAAAATATCACCGTGCTAAATCAGTCTTTGTCACATTAGCAGACCTTCATTATTAACGCAGTACGTGCCAACTAGGGCCAAAAATAAGAATCAACCTTGACTCAGCTCAGCAGGCAATGCGTGACACCCCCAAAAGTCTTCACAGTGTAAAATGCTTACTCCACGAAAAATAAAAGATAAACGTTGTCAGTTGTTTACTTTTAGTAAAATGCTAAGAAGCTTACTTGACACTCATTGAAGCCCCTTATCCAAATAATACGATAATCTTGACTGGTGACTGGCTTTGGGTAAAATAATTATCAAATTAGACACGGCTCATCCTTTTCATCGTCATTATCATAATATTTGCACATTTTCCATCCCCATAAATCAAAACAATTATTTTTATTATCTCATAATAAACCTGCCCATGACCTTTACAAATTCGCCGAATCAAATAAAAAAATGTCAAATCTCAGCGGAGGAGCAATACAATATTTGTTTATTGGCTGGGCACGCGACACACAGTCAGTAGGCTGCCAACTCACAAACGATACCAAGTACACATTAACTTTTGTGACCTGTCCAACAGTCCAACCCATCCAGAATACAAGCCAAAAGTACAAACTCACTTTTTAAAACAAAAAAAATCCCAGAGTTATGCAATAAAAATTTGCAAACAAAGGAAAAAAACACTTAAAATCGTGTGATGAAAAACGAATGGTTACTGTTGGTTTATGTCGATGGCTTTTATAAGCCTTTTTGTCGAACGACTGAAATCCGCTGACCTTTGGCAACAGACTACTGCCGTTTTTTCAATTAATTTTCATGCGTCGTTCACAAAACAAACTCAGAACTCAGCTTTCTGGCTACTTTATTGGTCATTTTTAAACACAAAAGGAAAACCTGTGAATTTAACGGCTAGCTCATTACCATCGACAGCCTTAAAGAGAATCGTGGTTTGCCTATCTTGGTAGTTGAAGAGTGATAAGAAGAAGCTACAAAAGCCGTTTTTATTTTATTTCTGCCTTTGTCTACACTTTCGTTGATAATTATCATTTTACGTATATTTTATGACATAATCAGCCCTCATCTTCATCATCACAACGTTTACCAATTTAATTACTCTACTGATGCTGATTAAGAATTCACTGTCACGTAATTGAAATTCATTTTTTCCAAAATAGGTAAAAACATGGGAACCTTCACCGTTGCATTGTGCGTATGTGGCTGATAAAAGTTTGCAGGATGAGAAATTACGGCCATGTAAGCAAAAGTACCCATGATGATCTGATCTGACTGTGACTGTATATAAGTACTTTTGTGTCACAGGAGGCATGACTTTAGCAGTTGTTCAATGTGAATGCTCGTGTTGTGTTATTGCGCATGGTGACTTTGATGACCATTTTGTTGGTAGTGATGTGCATCTCGTTCGATGTCAGGTCTTCAATACTATTACCGTTCGCATTTTAAAACTTTATGCAAAATTACCTCTATATAAGGTGTTTTTCATTCATTCACAAACAACAGCGAGCCATGTCTCTTACTCTACGTCATCTTGTTTTCTTGAAGATAAGCATTGTAAATATTTTTTTTGGGTGAAGACCTTCAAATCATCAGTGAACAAACCCAAAAATTTTAATCATAATCGCATAAACACGAAGTAAAAATCATGTAGTGCTAATAATTTTGTAAAAATATCATCATGATCAACGGTCAACACATTTCTACAGTTCATGTCTGTTTTTTTGTCGCACTGAAACTGAAAGAAAGAAAAAAGTAAGAGCTCTTTGTAGCGTGAGCGTGTTCGCTGATGTCTGGCATGCTTACTACATCAACAACACTCCTCACGTTAATACCATTTTACCTTTTATTTATGAGAAAAGCGCAGTTGAGATTGAAAAACGCTGCTGCACAATAGAAATCGTAAAGTCGTCACTTATCGTTAGTTGTCGCTGTTATTTTTCTTTCAGTAGGGATGTTCGTAAATTTGTAAGCTACGTGGCTAAAAAGGGGGAAAAGTGTCAAATAAATCTTTGTGTAAACAACCTCGACACATTACCACAATTAACTAGTAGTCTAATGATATTACTGTAATTATTATGGTACCTGGCAAAGAAGAGGTAGCAGTAATAACGGGGAAGATTTTAGGCGATAGAAGAGTGTGCATGTGTTGGTTTGTCGTATTTATTATTCTCAGTGTTTCGTGGTGTGTAATATCATCCAGGCAAATTAAAGGAGATATTAATTCAAAACACATCAAACGTGAGAAGCAAAAACTAACAAAAAATGGGTAGATGCTGCTGCTGCTGTGATGGTGGTGGTGGTTATCTGGTTGTAGTATACTATAGCAGTAATAGGTAATAATTGCTGGCAATAGTAATAAGATTTACTTGTTCGTCGTGTCATTATTGTAGCCGCCGTTGGTCGTCAGTGTCATTTTAGCGTGGATGCCATCAAAAAACGACAATCTTCTAGTTACCACGAGCTAGTGTAGATATCATCCTGTCCCTTGCTAGTTTACACACAGACAGGTATTTATTTACTTAAAATATCGTTGCCCATCGTAGTGCCTTCATTTCTTCGTTATATTCATCATCCTCTTTGTCCGTTTGCACTGTTGCAAATAAGCGGTAGTAGTAGTTGAATGTACTCAGCTAGTGACTGACTGTGACTGACTATGCCCATTAAATTGTTGTTGGCCATTAAGTAATGTGTTACTATAAATTGCTAAGAAAAAATGCTGTGTGATACGCCGAATGTGGAGTGATGCGCATTTTTATGTGAAGATAAACACCAAAAGTACTGTCGTTAAAACATTTGTCAACAAGTTGAACTTGTGTGCTTGATTAAAAGGCTTTACTTTTGCATCAACATACCTACTCCACACCTTGTGTGCAACATTGAAGTGTGGAATTAAAATGACGATGTTCTTGGTGTTGTGGCGGTGGTATTGGTGAGGGGCTGCATATTGCCCTTTTTACACGAAGCGTCCCTCTGTGTAGAAAGCCGATAGCGGATTATCACACATGAACAGGTTGTTAAAGAACTACTACTGTTGAAATCTTTTGATATCATCATCCATCCATCCATCCATCTTAACACAATCCAATCCATTTTGCAGCTTACACTTTACTTATAGTCATAGCACATTCTATTTGAAATTGTGTAAGAATATTTTTTGGACAATCTAAAGAATCTGCCGTCAGAGGAGACAGTTATAAAAAAAATTGTTTGTGTGTGTGTGGCATGGCGGTACAATGTATAGACAGTTAACGGCTAACGACGACGGCAAAATTTCGTAAATCAAGGCAGGGAGCATGTCGAAGAGACAGGGAGGAGGACGATCCCATCCTGGATTTCATTTCGCAAGTTGTGTACTTAAACGTACAATTTTAGTTTTTGGGACTTTTCATAAAAGCATATCGCACAGTTGAAAAGGGTCTTGGAATTTCTTATGAGAGGAGAGAGATATACATTTGTACATTTCGTGTCGTGTGTCTACCACATTAAACCCTTTTATCTGATGACGCTGACGATGATGATGACTGAGGTGGTGGTTGTTGAAAGTTATTAATGAACATGTAATTTTCTTTTGTTTATTATTAGTACTATTACATTTGCTAACAAGACTATTTGAGTACATCAGACCCCAGAATCAAGAGTATTTTGAGTTGACACAGTTTCATTTTTCACAGTAATTTTTGGACATAAAAGCCCATTTAATTCAATTTATCTGTCATCAACAGTTCTTCGCAAATTGCAAATCATTCTCGCTGCTTTCATCATTGTATACAACGTGTGTTCATCTGACATCTTCCCTCCTTTTAAGATCTGCATCTAAAATTCATCATTTATTAATCTGAATCTGAGTGCATCACATTCCACATTACTTGTACAGTCAATGTACAGTCCTATCTGAAACGTGCATCTTCCAAGTTTGAGCTCATAATTCACTCAAATCATTAAAATCAATCCGCTGTCTTGGCCTTCCCATTTGAACATTTTTCTTCTCTTTTTTTTTAAAAAAAAGTAAATAATGCAAGAATAGAATGGTATTGTGGAAAACAATGTAATTGAATATAAATTTTCAATTGCAATATAGGACGTGCGCATTCAAGTAAAATGGGAAAAAAACAACCAGACGGACACAAGGTGTACGTACGCCAGGCTAATAAATTGTTATGCGAAATAAGGTTCATTCGACTTCAATGTTAAATAGACATGATAACCAGCTTGTTTTTACCTTTTTCAGAGAAAGATAATTTATCCTGAACTAGCAATGCGTAGCTTTCATTATTTCTAGTGCGTGTGGTCATTACTTAATGTATGATAATACACTCAAAATATAAGGTCTTCCTTAGGTGGTGCATGACGTATGCAGGTATTTATCTGCGATTATAATGGTTTCTTTCTGACATTTTGCATAAATTCCTTGAGTGACAGTTCTAAGGAAAAACATTGGTCATCATCATCATCATCATCATCAACTGAATTTTGAGTACTGTTGTGCTATATGAACATTTGCACACTAATTAATTACAATCATGCTTTCAAGATAAACCACATATTCATCAACCAAGTTATTTTCGGGGAGACTTGTAACAGTTTTAAAGGCGAGTTTTTTGAAGGCAACAACAGTTGAAACAAGACGCGTTTTTCACGTAAGACAACATAAATAAAGATTGTTGGAGAGGAATAGGGAGAAGACGATGGATGTTTGAGATAGATGTGTTGCATTTTGAGGGCATATGTGGCGGTAATTGCCAGAATTAGTGTGTGTTCTCCTTTCCTTTACCAATCAGTGAAGAACGGCACTAATGAGGGTTTTCCATTCATTCAGGTAAACAACACAATCTCATACTACAATTAACTTACCACCATGTGCCTTCCAAACATTTTACACGTCTCAGAAAGTGAGACAGTAATTGGTGCACTTCTGCCAAAAGTCTACAAAAAGTGCAGCTCATTTATGTATCATGTTTCTCAGTTCGTGCCTTCTGATATGACTAATGTACACGTATTCCATACCTACATTCTATAGAAAGTATTTTGACTGCAAATTTTCCTATGGATCTCTGAACACTACATATTTATGCAGAAATTCCGTTGTCCGTTTTTGGTGGCAGAGCGTGGTGTGGTCTTTGTCGCTGGCCCTTTATCGCAGTTTATACCGCTTGTTGTTCAGAAATTAATTTATATTGTTAATTACAAGCACCACGGGATCTGGGAAAACGTCACGTACTTGATTTATTGCCATCACCTTAAAATAGTCGGTCAGTCACTGATTATTGTGAGTAGTTGTTGTGCAGCAAAAGTATATTATACTCAACTCAAGCCATAACGGAAAACAGCGATAATATTTTTTTTCATATGAAATCACATGATGCGTCACACCGCGTTCTTCTGAGATGCGAAGCATTATAAATTAGATTTTCAGCAAGTGGTAGGCAAAGTGTATTTTGTAGATTAATGCGGGCAAAATAAATTGTACCTATTACCCTCACCTGTCCGTTCAGCTTCTGCTCTCTGCTCCTACCAACTATTGATTATATGTACTCATTTCATTCATCACTGGCCGACCCTTATTGTATGAATGAATCAGCAAAAAGTTGTAAGAATTATGGACGTGGCTAACAAAGTCATCGTTGGAAAAGGGGAACAGTAGCTGTACCACCCAACGAGCTTCTCTCCATTTGTGTAGGTCCTTTGTGTAGTGCAAAAAATTTATGCAAATGAAAGTATACTTTGAACAATTAGATGCAGATTACATAAGCTACCTACTTTTATTATTCTCGTGTTTAAGTAATTGTCATTTATGATGCATTACTCTATGACTTAACAATGATGCGACAAATATTTATTTTAATTCGTATTCTAAATTATCTGAGGTAACTAACATCGCGGCAGGTAACAATGGGAGGTCACAAGTGTCTTGCAAGATTTCGCTTGGCGGCCATTTCTGTTGCAGAAACTGTTTCGTATACAAGATAAATCCGTGTATTTTGACACATGTTTTTATTAGTGTCGTTATCACTGCTTCTCGTCGTACGAGAACATCCCTCAAAATATAATTAATGGTGAATGGGTAGTCAGAATAGTCATAAAGCAGAGACACTGTGTGTGTCATTGCTTAATGATGAATTCTCACCTGGAGGAATATTTTTATGTTCCTAATATGCTGTGTGCTACACGGCATAAAGTACGCTGTATGCACTTAACCTTAAAAGGACCTGAACGTAGATTATCACAGAAGAATCAATGACGAATAAATGACGAGGCTTCATAAAAGTTACTATTTTCACTCAAGTTAATAGTTCATGCCAACCACTGATACAAACACATGGCGCTTTTAAATGTGTCATAATGATAAGGTAGTGACAACACGTACGTGTGAAAGGTTTTAACGTACACGGAGATAGATGTAACCGTCGTGAGGGGAAGGACGTAACACGATGTATCTTTTGTTAGGGACCAAATTAGAGCATTATGTTTGGTCGTGTTAGAGCTTCTTTGGGATACCACACAGACAAGGGTCGAGCGAGTACGAGTATAATTATTATTTGTATTTACAAAATCTGTCACAGATAAATTATTTATGATGAGCCCCGCTCCTTTAAATACTATATCGCCTACATGAAAAATGCACCATCTAGCAACCGTCGAGTCGACCGTTTGCCTAGACGCGAAAAAAGTAAATCAGATTTCCCTTCCAGAAAGATAAAAGTCATAAAAAAGATAGTGGAAATCCTTCGACACACACTGGCACTGTTGCAGATGGAGATTTTTTGCTACATTTCCTGTTGTTCTTGAAAATTCAAAGTGATGGCAAGTGTCGATCTGTAAAACAATATATGATGAATTATTTTGCCCAAGTCGTGGTAAGTGTAGAAATTGTATCAAATTCCACAGACCAACAAGACTCGAAGAAGTGGACAGGTACCCATTTACGTACGTGCAACAGGAACGCTTATAACAAGAAAATGCTTGTAACAAGGTGTTAGCGTGATAATTATAGACTTCCTTAACCAAGAATATGGCGATTGCTATGTTAGTGGCCACTTCTGTCACACTCATTTCAATTTTTATCGATCACCACTCGAGTCGTTCACGAAGCGTTCCCCGTGTTGAAGCGATAAGTTGTATAACATGTTTGATTTTTGGATGCTTTCATAATATTAAGGGAGTACAAGATGCGATAATTGTTTGACACGTCCTTTACCAGTCTGTAAAATGTTATTTAATATTCTGTACAAAAAGTGGATTGAAATTAAATCGGTGATGATTGTGCCAACAAATAATACGTGTATGTTGTACAACAATGCGCAATGGAAAGCAAAGAAGTGTCTCAGCGGTGATGCTGGGCTCTTGAATTGCTAATACATAATGAAATTGTTACGTATGAGGTCAAATTAATCGCAGCAGTAGTAGCAAACTTGTACTTATGCATGCAACAATCATAATAATAATAATGATAATCATGAATATCATCACGTGAGAAACTCTTGTATTAACTGTACATGTATTGATATTTAATCAATCAAACCATAGGCCCGCCCGCCTGTCCATTAGTTGTAGTTGGCAGTGGAAATGTACTCACTCACAGTTACAGTGCTCACATCCACCATCATGAGACGAAGACGAAATTATTTGACATTCGTTGTATGTGATCATGATGATGATCATTTGTACCCTTTCCGAGCGAAGTACACGCTTTGAGAAACAATAATGGATATTTTGTAATGCCACCCATCCCCATACATTTGACCTCCAAGCATAATATTGTCAGCACATTTGCCTGTCATTATATTGTCCGACTTAGATATGCGCACAGGTGAAAATATCAATAGGCTTCACGAATCTCTTAAGTCTCAGCACAATTTAAATTGGTCAATTGCCATGCATGCTTTGACATTTTGGTGACATACGTAAAGGCTATGTACCCATTTAATCGGCCTTAGATATAAACAGCAGAAAGGTTGCTGCGCATATTTTAATTCGATGATTTAATGTATTATTGTATTGTTAATGAACAAATTGCACCTGCCCACTACATACAAGTTACAAGTGGCAGTGAAGATATGAACATCAAATGGTCGTAAAAGTCGGTTATGGTTTAATTATATACGAGTCAAAAATACATAACGAATTAGTGGTTTATCAATTTGCTTAATGAACAATACATCAGTCAATCAATTATCAAATTCCAACGATTAATATTCAAAGTGTCCATCATCATAAAAAAAGTAACTTTTGTCTTTGTCTTAACATACGAATAGGAAACTAGCAGGGTCACACTTAAAACGTAATATTTTATTCCTAAAAATTAAATTGAATGTAAAGTCAATGTCAGCAAGCAGTCTGATATGTGCGATAAAAAAGCTAAAATGACAAGCATAACACCATCTAGAGAAACGAGCAGGGCGGTCTGGCCTCTATACCTAAGTTCTAGTTTGCAAAATTATCTCTCTCGTAGTAAAACAATTACACCTGCAACCCTGCCAAATAATACAATTTCCATAATATATTGATATTAAATTGGTCTTGGCCACTTAATTTTTTATAGATTTTTTCTGCGATTAACAATTACTTTTTGGCAATTTGCGTTGTCACCGCGCATTTTGTTTGAGATACTTGCTTATATGCAGGGTAAACAAAATATACAAGCTAGCAATTAGGTGAATGCATTCCTTTAACTAAATGCACACGTGCATATATATGCATATGACTGACAGGCAAGAGATTTACAGATACGCTTTTTATTCTAAATATTTCGTAGTGGCTAGTGGTCTAACAACAGTCAACAAGTCCTCAAAGTAAAATCTATTTTACTTTACTGCAACAAACACACACTTACTTTGTTACCGTAATTTATAACGTGAGTTGAGTTAGTTAGAGCAATTATCAGTTATGATCCATAAAAAATATGTGTGTAGGTAGGTATGTGCGAATTGTGAATGAAACTCACTGTGATCTCTGATGGACATCTTGAGTTGAGTGATAGGTGATCTGCAATCTGCAGCAATGAAAAGGATGACACAAATATGCCTTTTGATCTTGACTTTTTGCTAGTACTCATTGTACAGCTCGCATGGGCGTTTTCCTGAGTTAACGAAATATAATTCTTCAACTGTGTGCTGTATAAATTAATTACTATTTAATTTTGCTAAAATACTACTTTGAACGATGCGCATTTAGAAAAGCTCTCCATTTTTTTCTGCATTAAGATTCCAAATTCCATATTATTTTTTGTGTTAATGTGCAGGAATAAATGGATTTAGAACTAACAAAAAATTATATTTGTGCTTCTCCTGTGTGCGGAGATGAATGAACCAGGTAGAATATAAGATAAGCATTTTAAAAGATGTATTAGAGCCGTTCATAAAGTGATCATGTTGCTGATGCTGATGGCGATGTTGTAATAATAACAAGGTACAGGGTATACGTACACGTTTTCTCTACTATTTGGTGTTACCTACAAATCACAACTCCACAAACATACACTCACACACACACTCTGCTTTTGTACATCACGTTTACATAAGAACAACGTACAAACAAAAGCGTGTGTTGAACTCAGGCAAATAATAAAAATCGATTCGAGCTGATTTTTAATGGCATCCTAAAAAATGACAAGTCTAAATAACATTGGACGTTTTTTAATGTTCCTCAGAGCAATTATTGTGGGCTGTGGCTGTGGTCAACCAGCCCGTCGTACACAGGTGTCACACACTATTTAGGTATTGTATTTTATGCTTATTATGCATTAGATATTCTTTATTCCACACGATAATTTCACTAATAAAAATTTTAAAAAAATAAACATACATTGACTTTAAAGTTGTTGTGGGACTGAATAAAATTATAACAATAGTGTTCGCAATAATAATAGCATATGCATTTATGCTATTACATATATTGGTTATTGCAGTATCTTATACAACATCATGTAGTTTTCCGCACCAAAATCTAATTCACAAAAACAGTATCCTTCCACCAATAGCTATATAGATTATTGCCAGTTGGTTTGGTCCTGTTGCAAATACCCTGCAACCCTATCAAGCAACTTTTATTTTCTGCCCTATTTTTCGTCGCTGTTTTGCCATCAGAATTACAGGCGTCGATCGTCACATCATATCATTGGTATCTTAGGGGCAGTTGTGCGTGTTACGAGATTAGAAACGGTTATTCAACCCTGTTGGCTAAATTTCCGTCAACACCTTTTTCTTGCTGCTAATCCATCTAATTACTTATCTGATTATTGACAAAAGCTAAAAACTACTGCACAAAGAATTTCGACAGACAACGGCAAACGTTGATAAAATCTTTTTTTATATATTTTTCTCCGCTGCTGGCCTATTGTACCTTTGTAACTTTCAACAAGCGTACCTGCCCTGTTTGGTTCATGTTATGAAATGTTTAATCGTATATAAAGCGGATTAATTAACAAAATTTAAATGTTTGCCAAACTCCATTTGTTGTTGTTTACATTCGAATGTGGCATGTATGCTCGTAGTAGATCGAAGTGATCAAAATTGAAATTCGCAATGCAATGACGAGAGTAAAAATCTTTCGACACGGCGCCGCGCAGTGTCAAAAATTGCTTTATTTTAGAACTTACAAACAATGGAAACTTGTTGGAAACGACTGTCACGCAGAAAATCTGCTCTTTACAAAAAAAGTGATTTAACTAACTGAAATACATTGGCATCCATGCCTGCACGACGACAAATCCAAGACCATGAACAAAGTGAAGTTTGCCACGGCATGACAATCATGACATACATATAACTTATGTAACAAGATAATTGTTCAAATCACTAATAATAAGGTTGTGCGTAACAGAATATTCCTATATATAATATGCCCTTACAGCAAGTTACTAAAAAAACTAAACTTATTCGACAGGTGACGGCGACGTTTTCTCGGCAAGTGTTTTATTTTGATCGTCAGTGCCACAGGTAATTTCTTATATCCGTCCGTTCATCCGCTACTTCTCCCCAATAATTTATTGCATATGGCATATTTTTTATAATATACTAAAAGTGTGTCCATTCCTTTATGAAGGAGGTACCAGTTTCTCATCAAAATATTTTTGAGCTTGAATGCCTAAATAAATGCATATAAATTTTGGCTACAACTTATTTTTAATAGAATAGCGTGATTGGGAGAAACTTGCCGTATGCAATTTGCATAATACAAGCGTGATAGTCAGTCACTAAATATATCACATATTATAGGCCAGGTAATAACAGTAATAATCCTTATCAAGTGTGCATAGGTATACATTATATTACTTACAAGTTTTATAAGTATACACGACACAGGAAACAAAGTGGCCTTTTGTGGACCTCTCCTCATCTTCAAGTTCATATCCATCCATCTTTCCTCTTCTGCAGCATCTCATCGATTCCATAAAATACAGCGCGGTATTTTTATTCGCAATGACTAAATAATAATATGCATTTAAATGCATATCCCTACTTGCGTTTCACGACTATTTTGTTATTCATGGACGGCCCACATCATCCCACGTTCTCCATCATCCATCATGGATATTCGTGGATTAAGTAAAGTGTATAATCTTGTCTTATTATAGGTATGCTGTGGGTGCCACATTCCAAGAGCAAGTTTTCAACGGGTCTGATAAAGTGAAACGAAAACTGGCGAATTATAATGATTTCATGAAATATTTTTTAAAACTCACTTACACTTGGAGGTTAACAGACATGTAGCTATATTTTTTTAAAGTTGAGCTGAAATTGAGTTACAAACATGGAGATTTGAAACTTTGATGTGGTTACTTTCTATTTCATCACCTGCCATATGTAATAACATTATTAGTACCAATAATACTACCAAAAATATAAAAAAGTAATAATTTCCATCGGTCGTGCGTTATGGTATTGCAATAGTCTAAATTATACATCATTTGGTTATCATAAGTTCTGCACTTCTTGACAAGTCTCCTTATTTCTTTTAAAAAACAAATCATCATCACCACTACTACCATCTCTATGCAGTGCTACCAACTTTAAAACGGAGCGGAGTGAGTGCATGTAGTCGTGCAGCCGTTATCAAGCCAATTATATCTGAACCAGTCGTGTGGTGATGTGCTTTTTTTCTTCAATGACATTCGATTTGGAATATTCAAGAACAGTTCACATTAAACCCACAATCCTCAGTTTCATACCGTACCTATTTATATAATATGTACGATGGTGTTCCTATTTTAAGACTTTATTGTCGATGACCATGCAATATTTTGCTGTATGTAACATGCAAAAACTTGGTAGTGAGTATAGTGGTGGCAACAGGAGAAGAAATTGCATTACGTCGTACATACATACAAACGCGCACGCTTAAAACATTTGCACGTACGCTTGAGGTTCACGCTAATAGGTAAAATATAGGTTGTTTTTGTCTAATGCTGTGGTGCAAAATATGGCACCAAACCGTAAAGTATCATACATGCAAATAACAATGTGAGAACAACAAAGTAGCAGAGTAGACATGTATAACAACATCTCTCTCTCGATAGACCAATTTACATTTGGAAGGTCAGTTAAATGTGGAGAAAAAATGACAAAAATTCATGGCGTCCTTCCTTTCATTAACCAACATCAACGAGTTGAGAAAATAAAGCAGCCCAATGAGCGCACATATTGCCCTGTCCGTGTGCCGTGTAAGTGATGACAACGAGAGAATGCTGTAAGCATTGAAGGGTTGGTTATAATTACTGATGGGCTACGAGGGATGCTGAGAATTGATGAACAGTGTATATATTCAATATCATGGAAAAGGGAAGAAAAAATCATGTGTGTACAAAATTATTGCTATTTGCTATTATTATTATTGTTATTTATTTTTTCATCAACGCACCTCATCATGAAACATGACTAGCGATCAACCCCCTACCTCTTTTGTTGTACAATGTTGTGATGATCTTGTTCTTGTAACGTGTAAGTTACCGATATACAAATAGCGCTTAATTTAGTTGCAGTGTCTGGCTCATGCTAAGTGTGTTAGACGTTAAAAAAAACTGTTCAAGTTGATGTATGCATAATGGCAAATCAGATGTGTATTTACTTTTATCATCAACAATCAATCGTCAAATTTGCAAATAATGCGCGGACTTGTGACAGTTCACTTAAAAATAGACGTGTGTATGTGCATTTTATTTACATTTTATATGCACTTCTCTACCCATCATCGTTGCTTCCGCACGTAGACAGTTATATATATTATCTTTTATCCTGTTTGTGAGGTCCTCTTCCAAAATATTGTCCTGCGCTTGTAAAGCTGAGGATGTTTGCTATTAAATGAAATTTGTACGAAGGAACGAGGAACGAAGTACAAGGTGAAATCCATAAGAAAAACTAAATGTGAATTGTGATCTTGTTGTTTAGATTTGTTTTTCTTTTGCGTGTCTCACATATTTTCGTGTCGTGTACATAAATACACACACACGTGTGTTGAAAAAAGAAGCTTCCTCCTCCTGCTTTTCTGATCCATCTTGGTCGTACATTTTGATGGATTTATAGAAATTTTATTGCGCGTACTTTGACGGTGGAATGATGCCGACTCAAAGTAGCATCAAGAATCTTGCCTGTAAATATAGGTATATTATTATATAGTTATCATCTTCTGCACACATCATCTCTAATGTATCATTTTTATGATAATGAGTGTAATGTAATGATGATACAACCTGATGTATTCTGATAACTGTTTGTAGATAGGGAGAACACATTTTTAATGATATTGTTTGGAAAATTACCTAATTTATGCGCTGTTAACGGCATTACCTGACTGGAAACTTGAGATTATTATTACATGCAACAAGAAGCCGCCAACAACATTTAAAGGTCTATGTGTTTTTTGCAATTTTCTCATAGTATTGAAGACGATGATGATGTGTGCCACAAAATTAATCTTTGGTTTTGTTTGTCTTTTGTAACTGGTCAAGGATGTTTTCTTGAACCAACATTTTAACATCATTCTCCGTACAAACGCTCACACACTTCAATGCGGTGTAAAGCAGATCATGGAAGTAATTTGGTAAAATCACATTATTTATCCTGAAGTAATCATTCGACAAAAAAGTAATATACTTTCAGTGGCAACTTCGAAAATCACTTTGGTACTTCAGAACAATAAATAAAAGGCTTTAGACGTATACTTAATTTACAGGAAAAGGTCATTCAGTAGGTATACCGGTTTGCAGGAGATAATAGACCAACTTAAGCTGTTGTACGTGAACAGTATGCGGTGAATGCGGCGTCGGCGGCAGTACGGCATATTTCGTATTAGCCTCTCCATACCTGCTGCGAATCTGTGAGTAGATTTATTCCATGATTTACACGATTCATCATCATTCATCTTATTTGCTTTTCGTTGATGAGGACAAGTCAAAATGAAAATAATCTCTCGTCATTTCTTCCGTTATTCTTTATCGCAACCGTAAAGTAAGGACAATTCCTTCTGATTACAGACGTTATGTAATTCCCTCTTCTGTTTTCTGTATAAATATTTTCTTTGCCACTGCATTTAATCTGCGTTTTTATTTCATTTACTTCTGCGTAAGATCATAATCGTAAAAGCTAAAATGTATGTACTTGCCTTATCAATACCAGCACGTAGTAAGAAGTAGCATGCCTACAGGAAAATTTTAACTTCTCTAACCAATTTTGCGTGCCAGAAACATATATATGTGGCCTCGTGTTGCTTCTTGTTGGATGAAAAGGTAAAAATACGTCTTTTCAGCGTGTGCAATACATCCTGCACAAACGTTTGTTTGCATGGCCGATTGTACACAAAAACATTAGTAATAGTATCACATCAAGATAAACTGCATCTTAAATGTCGGCGATGATGATTTATTGAGTGAGCGCATGCATTTCCTTGCTTATTTTTTGAACTAATGACAACGCATTAAAATAATAGCTGCCTACACAAATGTACGCACGAATCACGGTTACTGTTAACACGACAGAAACCTTTAAAATCCTGACAACAACCTTTCTTGCTATTGTATATTACTATATGTCAAATTAACAATTAAGAAAATACCTATGGCATACCTACCGGCTCGCTTTATTGTACAGTCGTTCGATTCTTTCCTTCTTTCTTTCCTTACTTATTTATGATCAGCTTCAACAGCGTGTTAAAAGTGGATCATACAGTTTAAAAAAACGTAACCCTGAACAGAAAGGAATGTAGATCCAATTATAACTGCTCAAAAAATACATACGTCAGCTATTAAATAGTAATAAAAAGATAAGTTACCAATACCCAATATGTGTGGTCCTATATGGACCTCACGCCATCCTGTTATGTTGATCCTCGAAACAGAGAGTTAATATTGTCAATTAACAATCAAGAGTCAGCAGTAAAAAAGGAAGTGTAAGAAGTGAAACCGTTACAGGAGATACCTACCATACCAAGTAGTTAAAAATTAGATAATGGCGGACGCACCATAAAATCACTAGATATTACTGATTCGTTAGTGTGAATGATAATGTAATAATAATAATAGTACTGCTCACCTTGCTTGGGGTTACGTGCAGTAAAAATCAGTACATAAAAAGCAAAAGCACAGACTTACTCGCTTTTTACTGGAGCATTCATTTTATAGTATTTTTTATTTCCATTTTATTCCTTATTTCGTGCAGAAATTGTGATTAAAGTGCGAATTTTCAAGTATGCAGGATTTTCTTAGTTTACACACATGGTCAATATTTATTACTGGTAGTTAAAAAAATTAAACATCAACCGTGTAATGTGGGTAATGCCTGCGTGTGCAGTCATGTTTAAATCATTAAACTAAAAGATATATTTTAAAATAACAGGACGTTTCATTTCATTAACGGTTTGCCAAACAAACGGATATGTATATTTTTTATTTTCAAGAGTTTTTTATTTGAACCAGTTGATTGGCTAAATGCATGTTTACATCAGCGCTTCGTTTTCAGATATGTTTTAATACAATGTAGTAGTCCAATGACAACACTGGCAACTCTATTTTGCTGATAAAGATCGCATGTCACATAAACTTAAAAAAGTCCTAAAGAATAGGTACGTTCAAAGCTGAAATTCCACCTTGTACCTAATTGATATTCTTTTTGCGAGATGGTGTTTAACAATTCTGCATCTTATTAATTTTTATCGCAAAACTTTATAGCTGGATATTCGACCCTGCCTTTGTATTCTCTCTATATATTTCTGCCATTACAGTTGTAGTTATAAAATCATGAAATGAATCGGAGTCTTATGAGAAGAGACAAGTTGCAAAATTAAACTTACAAAACGACTTATGGCTTCTTTCTGTTTCTCCATTCACAATAATGTATACAAAAATGTAAGTTTATGCACATATCGTAAATGTAATTGTACAAAGTGGCTGGACCATAAATTTTAAATATGTCAAGAAAACTTTTACATTGTTTACTTGTATTATTACACGTGTGAAGTTGATGGATATTATGAAAGTGATCAATTCACTAAATAGTTGAATATCTCAACGGGGATGATAATGATGACTTCATTGTTACAGCTAAACTACATCCATCATTACGTTTAGAATGCCAAATGTACGAACTTGATAAGAGGAACTGCTGCACATATGCAAGGAAAGCTGTGTTGAATAGGTTCATCTTCATAATGGAAAAATGTAAATTGCAATGGCGTCCGTCAACGACAAAAGAAATACGATCCACGATTAGCTACGCCCGTCATCTTTAGACTATTTTAAAATTTTAATTTGTCGTGGGACCAAAATGGAATTGACATTGACAAAATATGACAGTAAAACTTGACCAGCAATGGTGTGCAAATACAAAACGCAGCAAATAAAGCAAAAGGATTGCATGCACACATGCGTACCTATACCTACGTATCTAGTAGACAAACTTTGTTGTATGGAATTGGATGTATTTTATATTTATGGCATGATTAAAGGCCCATCCTTTCTTAATTGATGTAATACAATCTGTGATTCAAGTCCAAAAACAATGACACAACCAAATAATCGACCTTTATCTCGTTTTATTCATGCACACACATACAAGTATACATGTCAATAGAGCTTTGATTCCCTTCAAAGTTCATTGAGAATTGTGTCTGTCTATGGAAAAGAGACGATGAGACCACCATAAATATGTCCATGTATTTTTGTTACTAGTGCGTTTGACATTCAATCCAACCAAACTGGTGAGTACAGTAATATAACGGCGAAAAAGAAGAATTTCTCATTCAACCTCTTCGTTAGCAAGTTAGTTAGTACGCGTAATTCTACGTAATTGTTCATGTTCTGCCAATATTCCAATGGCCTTTTTAACAGCCCATTTGTATACCGTATGGACTATATGGACTTTGGTATGGAAGCGTATAAATACGTGAAACGTATATTCTCACAACACAAGCGCATATACGAGGATCGATTTTCATAGCATCTAACCAAGATTACACTTGCAAATACTTTTACCTTCCCTTCATCAAAAATGTACACACATTATTATATAACCTTTAATCGCCCTAAATAATAAATTAGGGACAACAAGATCGGTAGAAAAGGAACGCTTAGGATAAAATTTCCATTTGCGCCAGCCAGCATAGTTGACGTCATCGTCGTCGTACGCAATGTTTACAGATACTCCGTAACTGTACTAGTGATTTGCGTACGATTTACTAGTTCATCCACGTCGTGGGATGTCTCATAATAGTCCTGATTGTAAATGCCAACTTATACTCTAACTTGTAAGAGCGAGAGAATTCCACCAAGTTTAACTTCACATTCTCAAAACTCTCTTTGATGTTTGTTGAGTTGTCACTCTCTGCGAGAATATATGGGCTCTTTGACTCTTCTTTTGTCTTTACTTAGATATTTTTACTGTCGTTTATAAATCATTTAATACAGTTGTTTATAAAGTATTTTATATCCCATTCATGTCGCTGTATCATTGTTATGCAAGACAAATGTAAAAAAAGGTTGAAGAGTTGAGAACTAAAAGTGTATTTTGTGAATTTTTTTATTACTTTTGCTCTCTGTTCATCTTGGAAAAGTAAAAAAAGGATGCTTGCTAGAAACGATAGTTTTTGAGGCTCACCAAAATCAATGCGCACACGTATACCGTGCCATGTGGTATACATTCAGGATTTTTGTCAACCCACATGTCAATCAGAGAAACATGAAAGCAAAAGCTAAATTGTACAAATGCGTTTTTTCCTAATATGCATTTCATTTTATTCTAACGTTTCAATTTGTTGATCTAATGTCATGAGCGAATGACGCCTGTAGAAGTCATTATCAGCAAATTATTTGCGTTTTTTCCTCGCGGGACTTCATAATTCATTCAAAGAAGTGACCATGAAGTGTATCAAGTATCATCTGCCTGTCATTTAAAGTAAGCTGGGAGAGACGAGATAGGGGAAAAATATTTTTATTATTGGCAAATAGGAACACACATGTAAAGTAACATACACTATCTCGCTTTATGCTAACAGCAGGCTTTCATAAATTACTATTCAGTGTTAATGGAACTAGCCGCATCAAACAAAAACATCAATTTATGGACGGGCAAGTAATTCTTAAGCTTTGCTTTGCATGTAAAGCAGTCCACTCTGTGTGTGTGTGTGTGTGGATGCTTCTTACTTTTCCAATTCTTTTGTTACTGTATCAATTGACAAATGGACAATGAAAGAAAAAGAATATAAATGAAATGGATTGAATGACATGACCATCTACCTCTCTGTACCAACCGCTGGCAAATTATTACCGAGAGTAATTAAAAAGATGCAAAACAAAATAACACGTCTTCATAAGATTGAATATTTGCGTGATACCTCGAGATTGACATGACGGACCTACGTGTATGTAGCGCGTACCTATTCCAATGCACGTTTTTTGCTAAGGATGATCGTAATTGAAAATTAAAATCGGCCCTTCCAATGCAAATTTTGCAGTATACAACCTCATTTTAAAAAGGTATCATTATCGTTCTACGGTCAGTCTTTAATCACTTTAAAAAAAAATTCTTTAAATCAAACTAATGAAATGAAATATCTTTCAATTCTCTTTGATGGCTACCTATATGTTATGTCTAGGGTAGTAATGACTAATGACAAGTGCCTATATAAATATAGGTACCCTTACATATGTTGAGTTTGGGAGATGTTCAGCACCTTACCCTACCGCACTATGCATATTACCTCATTACTTGATATTCTGCGCATTTTGACTATTTTTAAGCACTCCAGCCTGATTATATGATAAATATGATTGGTACATTTTAAAAAATATGCCAACTCTATGACCGTTAAATAAACACATTTCAGTCCACTGGCAAAGAGGAGTATGTATAAATTACGTGCCTTCACTGTGCGTAACAAAAATTCAACAACGCGTGTTAACCGATTATTATTTTTTTGTTGTAAAGAGTTTGCTTGTTGCAAATCATCCTTTGATACTAACAGCATTTTCTAAAATGTTTGTATTTGGTGTATTACTCAGCACTTTTTATATTGATCTTTATCGTCACTCCCATTTAGTAGAGGAATGCCATGTCATGAAGCATATCGCACGCAAGATCTACGTAAAAATCGTCAATTCAGGTCAGATTAAAACTGTTGTTGCTGAACGCATGACTGCTGAATGAAACGCACAACAAGTATGTATAACATAATCAGTTTTAGAGACACTTGATACACGGCCACAAAATGCAGTTTTGATGATGGAAGGTGGTATGTAGACTCTTATACACTGTTTGTACGTACCAATCTAACCACGCCAAAAACTAATCCGGAATATCTAGGTACGTGCTTAGAAGATTGTATATATACACACACATACACAGATATGTTGCAGTTGTGCTGTGCACACACCATAAATGTAAAATTTGATTGAGTCATTAACTTTTCTGAACTCTATAACCATAAATATTAAAGATGCACATGAAAAGTCATCTCAGCTCCTACAACATAAACATTACGTAATTTACATCATCATTACCACATTTTCTATTACGCTCCGCGTAAATCAAGAGCAAACGCAGGCGTTTTAAAAAATGTCTCGTACGTGCGCAAACGCAAACACTGCACATTCTTTTGACGGTCCTCCGCTACTACTGTCAACAGCTTCCGTGCATGGACGTACTCGTCGTTTCGCAAGTTGGCACTTGGCGGATGATGACTGATTCACGTTGTTTGGTGCTCTTACTTACTGAAGAAGGATTTTATTTAAGCATATGACATTCATTGCCACTTTCATAGCCTACACGCATTTTTATTTTGATAACGTGCTAATTTCAGCAGCAAACAAGTAAACTTGCAGAGAGATACTATCATTTTTATCAGAACTCCGCAGTTTTGTAAAATTCAACACTGTAGTAGTAGCTGGTCACGTAACGCCATTTACTGTAAGTCCAACCATAAATTGGATTCTAGTTAAAAGGAATGCAAACACGTTAGATTCCAAACAATTCCGTTTTTGATCACCTCTAGCCCCTCACTAGTATTTTGGTTGGATATACATTATGTAGTTCTTGCTTGATAGGATGACATTGGTCGTTAAAAGAAAGCCGAGAGAATGTTATAAACAAATTCCTACAAAAACGTGCAAAAAATACATGATAAATAGTAATGCATGAACCATTATTTTTTACTCGTAACACGTACAACAGTACGAAAAGTGTAATATTAATTAAACATTTTTAAATAGAAATATGCATCATGCTGACAGTGGAAAATCTGATTATACTGATCCACTTTGCATTATTCTTTTTGTCAGACCTACGGATGACGAAGGTCCACGTGCACCGAAAGTGAAAAGGTATAAAAAAGGAAACAAAAACAGGATATATGTTATTGAAACGCTATGAGTCATCATGATTACGATTATCTTCTATCCCTACTCCACCAGCAACTATCAAGAAATATATAAAGTCTACTTATAGCTCTACTACATACTAGTCTATAGTCTTGCTTGAGAAAAAAGAATTTACTAATGTACTCTCATAAATCCTCACTGAGAGGTACGCGTACATGATCTATACTATCTATAAACGAAAGATCCTTCTTGCGGTCACCTTTGTTAGAATGAAAAATATTTTCTTAGAATGAAGTAATCATCTAAGACGATCGATTTAATTCTTCAAAGATTTTTGGGTTTGGCTTTTTATTTTGGTGGGGCGGTTATAACGTTAATGGCTCGCTACTTGTTCTTAATGCTAGTAGCTAGTTCTTGCTCTATATTTGCTGCCGTTCGAAATTCTCAAGCCCAATTGTATTATATAATCAGAGCAGATGCAAGTAATATTTTTAAAGCGATTACATTGTTTAAATATACGTATACATTAAATAACCTCCCTTATTAAGGATGAGATGCATAACGGTAATTTGGTGGATACCTCCCTGTATATCTATCTACTACCATCGTCGCGTTCAAGAGTAGGCCACAGTGACGCGACGGACGAAATCGTCCTTCTCCCTAAACGTATCACATTGAACTAGGATTGTATTATTATGGAAATGGAAGTTGTTAAGCCACCAAGTCAATTCAACAATAGGAACAGCAACGCTCTGTGCGATCTATCAAAGGAGGTATCGTCGTCAGTGTAGTCGGGCTGCACATCTTAAACGCAAGTTTCGTTAAAATACCAAGACCAGCTTTAGCTACCCTTTGTTACAATGACCGATATGAATGACGAGGATTGCATAATATTTAAGAGCCGAGTGCCGAGTACAGCAGCATTGATGAACTGACTGAAGTTGAGGTGCTCTTGTTACTCTACTTCTTGGTTTTTTGCAAAAGCTTGAAAGCATGTGCCAAAAGCCCAATATTTTGTAGAGTAATTCTTGACTTGGATTTTTCTTGTTTTTTGTGGATGTATTTGTGACATTTGTATAATTTGATTCCTTTAAACTTGCAAATATGTAGGCCAATATTGTACAACAGGATGAATACACATAGGACTGCTGCACAGTTTTTTCTTCGTAAAAGAGAATATTGTACTTTGTACTTAGAGTTCTGTAGGTAGCCCCGTTGTTGTAGGCATGTTTGATTGAAGCAGGATTAAGTTTTTTGGGTAACGAGCTGTCAACACTTCGTTATAATGAATTGTCAATAGAAAAAGAACAATTCCTACTGATTTCTGCTGTGTGGAGAGTAATTTTTCATCCTTCTTTTATGCTTGACGTCATGGCCAGTCTTTCGATAACTATTTATGCTTATCGTGACAGTTTCATCAATAATTGTCTACTGCACGCTTGAAAGAGATAGAGAGAGAGAAATAAACGTGTACAACGTTCGTGTACTTTAGTTTTACATTTTAAGTTTGTAAAAAACGCATTCATAATGTTTAACAAGGTAACACCTTCAATTTACCGAGACATACCTGGAGCATTTTAAAAATCATTTTAAAGTACACACACCCAAGCTTTAGTACGACATCCACTTTTATATCCGCACAAACTTTAAATTTAAAATGCCAACTCCCCTCAAGAGAAAGTGACTGTGGGAGGAAATGGAGAAAGTTGTCGTAACTTGTGATGAACGATGTTTGGTTATATAATAAAATGCTGCCCAAACGAGTTTCGTGCTTTAAACTGCAGGCAATTATTTAAAGATCGTGTTGGCGTTGTGAATTTCATGTCACAATTGGGTGCTACGAATGTGCATGGTTTTTTATATCAAATGCATTACCACCCTATAAGTCGATACATTCTTCATTGACATTTTAATGATGTCTTTTAAACTTTCCAAAAGAATTTCTAAGTTTGTGAAGAGTTTTGAATGCACCACGTTATTACATACCTTTGAGTTTTTAATTTTCATGAAGTAAAATGCACTTTTCAAAAGACGGTGGTGGCTCATAGCACAACTGTTGACTGTGATAAAAGGTAGTTCATAGTTCGTCAAGTAAGGTTTAACTGCTCGTTTCGCTACAGACGCGCTTCTCATGCCTTTTGTTGTTGTAACATGCCATCAAAAATGTCTTCAACGCTCTATGATGTCCACTCAGAACATAAAAATATACAGACAGAAATTTGACACATTTGAAGGTACTAAATGTCAGTTTTCTCTCACAGTTGTCAGTATATTCATCCAAAAGCCTGAAGGTAATGGTGGGGTAAAGGTAAGGGGAATGGCACATTTTTACAGGGAATAATGGCGATTTTGATGCTGTGTCTTGCAGTGAACAAAGAGTAGATTGCCTTTTGTTGTTGTAACATGCCATCAAAAATGTCTTCAACGCTCTATGATGTCCACTCAGAACATAAAAATATACAGACAGAAATTTGACACTTAATAAGGTACTAAATGTCAGTTTTCTCTCACAGTTGTCAGTATATTCATCCAAAAGCCTGAAGCTAATGGTGGGGTAAAGGTAAGGGGAATGGCACATTTTTACAGGGAATAATGGCGATTTTGATGCTGTGTCTTGCAGTGAACAAAGGTTCTATGTGGTGAAGAATGAATATATTATAACTAAAAAAAGTAAGCCCGTTATATAATGTACCGGGTTCTAACCAGTCGACTGATGTATGCTGGGTTACATAGGGGTCAATCATCAATCACTTGGTTAGCTTTGTATATTTGCATACGCATTATTTTTTTAGGTGGAATATATCAATTTCCTTCAAACGGACCGTTCAGAATTTCTGTTCCTTTGATAGTCGTTCGTCCGTAAAATATTTATATTTGAATTTTGATACATTCCGCATCCAAGTTCCTTGGCTATCTAAGAATCACCCATGATGAAATATTCCAAAAAAAATGTCTCCTAACCACTCGCATTATCAGCTAGTGCTGCTGCGTTAAAATTAAACTTGGATGGAGACAGAAAGTTATTTTCAAGGGTCCATGTTCAAATAAGATTAAATTATTACGAAATGATAAATATTAAATATATACAAAAAAGTCTTTTTAGTAATTTTGCTTAAAAACTAAAAGCAACTCTAACTATAATGTGTACAATATATGAAGATTAGATAAGACTACAATATTATACAATATATAACACAATGGCAGTACTTTAGCGCCCCGATTGGTGACTCTGTCGTCGATTTGGTCACGACCCACAGTCAATTATTAGTAGATGTAGATAATATAAATAACTACAAAAAACTTTAAATTCTTAAAAAGTCCACGAGTATACGCTTAAATATAAAGAATACATTAAACATTCGTATAGATATTTTATTAAAGCTGCTGCTGCGGCTGCTTAAAATAGTTGGTAAAAACAGGATTCAATAATCGGAGTGGTCGTGCAGTTACATATATTTTACATTTATTTGTACTTGTAGGTACTTTAATTTTTCCAACTAATTTATTATTGTTGTATAATATACTTTTAGTGGACGTTTTCTACAATTTTATGTTCAACAAGAAATTTTATGGCGAAGCGTAAGCGCTCCACCTGCTGCTGCTGCCTTCTCTCCGTTGTCTGTAATAGGCTATACGCTTTTGTGCGCACTTATCTTTTGTTGCTCAATTCAATTTTTATACACCAGGAAATTTTTTCTACTACACTTTTTCTACGCATATTTTATCTCTCTTTATGTTCATTTTTACTTGGTTAAATATGAAGCTGTTTTTTGCGATTTCAATTTTTTAAAACGAAAATTATGTGACAATGTCGAATTTACTTTTTCAAGATGATGTCACTATCTTGCAGGGAAAAAATTGTAAAAGGCTTAGCCATACATTAACATAAAAGAGCCAAGTACATTTGACACTTGTAATTTTGCGAGCTGTCGTTTGCCGAGTTGAAAATCTTACATGAGATTTGGCCATCTTCAAAAATCTAAAACACGTGAAGTTCGTATTCCAAAGTCTGTCTTCTTTAAGTTACAATGTATTTTATACATTGCCTAATGTAGCTCAAAATTTAACTCTAATTATATCAATTTTATTCAGCGCATTAAAATGAGTGTAGTGTGGCAATATAATTATCAGCAAAAAGATATACGAGTAGCAAAATAAAGTGCGGTGACGAAATGCAAAATGTTTCATGCTTTTTATCATAGTAATTCTCCGAAGTAATTCAAACTAGAATAACATTCTCGTATGTTATTGTACGGAGTACAACACAACGTTGGTGTCACGGAGCAGCCAATGAGTGGAAAATATGATTTACACGTTAGATCATTGCCTAATGTAGCTCAAAATTTAACTCTAATTATATCAATTTTATTCAGCGCATTAAAATGAGTGTAGTGTGGCAATATAATTATCAGCAAAAATTATTGTACGGAGTACAACACAACGTTGGTGTCACGGAGCAGCCAATGAGTGGAAAATATGATTTACACGTTAGAATAATTTGTCAATGTTATTTGAAGCACCAATAAATGGAGTGAGTGAGATAAAAATTATAAGTCGATAGTATTTACTAAAATAGTCTAATGGATAATTAGTCAAGTAGAATCTTTTACTTCATTTAATACTATACGATGTGATACAAAATGCTTTTTATATTTTGATCGATGTATAACCATAAATTAATAAATCTAAATAATGTAAGCTAACCCTCGATATCGATCCGTAAGTAACTCGAGTGAACTAATCTTTTTTAAATGTAACTTTTACCACTTTCTATTTACCTACAACCTTTAACAAGCGAAATGACATACTATACAATATTGATTTGAGTGCTAACGACGAAGTACACTACAAGATGTGTCGTAATCACAGCCACAAGAAATAATCAAATCGTCATAAATAAAATAAGAATCCATTCTGGTAAAATTGATGAGCCATGACATGTCACGATGAAATACCATCGTATCGTTATTATTCCTCAATAACAATACGAAGCTTATCGTCATCGTCGTTCTTCTGCTAAATTAAAAGGCATATCAGACGAAATATTGTGTCATGAAGAGTATACAGTGGTTAAGAAAAGAATACTATCAACTATATGAAGATGCTGGTGTTGGTGGTGGTGTGTGTGCCAGTGCCATGTGCAGCAATGATAATAATAAAATTAATGTGATTGTCATTGATTGAAGAATCAAAAGAGAAAAAATATAGATTTTAATGGTATAAAAAGCGGTGCCCATCAGCGGGCTTTTTTGTTTTTATGTAGGATAGTAAACGTACATGGTACACACAAGTATCTGTGTCGAAGTTGAAGAACACAAGCACAATGCGTTTATCAATCATGGATTTACTTTTGTTTTTTGTGCCGTTGTCACAAAAATGTCTATCATAGAGGCCTATTTAAAAAAAGAAAAATCAATACCCATTAATGAAGATGCGCTGTGATATGATATGATTGCCCAAAAATTATGACATTTTTTGTTCTTCTTTTTTATAAGTGTGTGAGTTGTGTCTGATGCAAAGTTATAATCTGAATGCAGGTATAATTCGTTCCCTCAAGGGAAACATGATAAGGGTACATTTCAAACAACATGTTGATTCACCTCTTCTTATTTTGATTGTACTAAACGTCAACATCATCAGCCTTAACTTTTTTGGTTTATTATAATGGCCATCAAATTATCGATAGAAGATGATGAATATGCATAATTTATTCAGAATAAGAAAATGAACACATTAACAGAGAGATAATAGTTGGACAAAGATTTCAGTCAAAAGTGTACATTGATACTATATTTATAGCCAATAACGGTCACTAGTCCAGCTTGTCAATATGAGTCAATACTCAATAATACGTAAGATAAAAAGAAATATGCCAGTATATTTTCTCTATATATATATATATATGTTTATCCATATCGGGAATATGCATCGCAAATGTAAAACTAGATTGTTAACGTATGCTTTCTGCAGACAGATATAGACTTGAATACAATGCGTAACAAGAGTTGATCATTATCATATGATGATATTGATGATCATCATTCCCTCACCATAAAATTGCTTTTATAGACTATAAACTACGCATTTTAGCTTTAAAAGTCATCGTTTTATTATGCTTAATCATCATTATATTTTCCTATTGTCATAATTACATTCATTCAAATGGCTAATTCGATAAACCTGATTTTCTTGCAAAAAATAGACGCGGTAGGGACTGCTTGTATTGTGAGTAATGAAATACACAACAACTCGTACAGATACAATTTACAGTATCATAGTATCTTCATGATTTGTAATTGTCATTGTCATTAGTATGAGAGGATGATATCCGTGATAGATGGAAACCGTTTTCATACATACCGTATTTGCTCTAAATAAAGTCTCTATTCTATGTAATATCAATAAAAACAGTTTTGAATGGAAATCATCACAATGTAAAAATTTTAAACTTTAACTGTTTGTCCAAATAGAACATTACTTCTAAATCAGTTACAGATCCGCTCGATACAGGTACATTTTCTATTTGCATGTGTACATGACTAACTGCTAAATTACTAGAAAACGATTAATTTATGGTACTAACAAGGATTCATGGATGGGCTATTATGGCAAATTGTATACACACCAATTGTCATTACTTAGTGAGGGACGCTACATATTCATTTTTTTTGCATATTCTAATGTAGCAAACTAAACTGACCCTCTTATTATTACATCAACTTTAGATGCTCTCAAAGTTATAACAAATACGAGACCCAAAATGTCCAAGTTGTATGATTAGACCACTTTTACTGAGCGCGTAAGAAACCCTTTTTTGTAGGAAACGTCTAATTTGCTCGAGGGTGATAACTGCCTATACCAACCTTTTCCCCAAATAATATTTTTTATCCTTCTTGTCAATTTCTATCCTTCAAAGAGGAAAAAAGAAATACAATTTAATGATAGTGTTTACTCATTGATATACACAAACTACCTATTATTATGATTGTCTGCTTAGCATAAAAAATGAAATTATGTACAAGATTTCGAAAATGAAAATGTTACAAACGAGTCGAGGTTGTCGCATATTTTTGTCTTCATTAGTGCTTTGTTTTTTCTCTCTCTCACTCAAAATGTGTGTCAATACGGTCCATCAAGAAACTAAGGGGTTATCTAAGAAAGCGAAATTATGGTTGATTAGCAAAATATAGACATTTTTTCTTTATACATATTAAATGCAATCGACAAATCACATCATTATTATTCGTGCCGCGTTAAATAAGTTTAGATTGATAATCAAGGGCTGGTACAATAAATGTTTGATAGTTTTATTACATCATGAAGGCAACACAGGCGCGCGCACACATAGAGCAAATTTTTAGTTTTTCTGTCGATGTGACATGAATTTATAGAGATTTCCTTGAGGAGACCTGCAAAAATAATCATTAAGAGAGAAATCGTCCAGATTGGTCATTGGGGGAGGTTGCATAAAGCGTAATTTTTCATGACCTGACTCTTCTTCATAATGGAATTGAGAATATAATGTTAGTGATGTCATGAGTGTATGCATAATATATTACTGCAGAGAGTGGTGTAAGTTGATACAATGTACGCACAAACAATGGTATCTTTGCATGGAGATTGGAGAAACTTTTCATGCATAGCTAATTATTATTATAACTTGCAGCATTGACACAACATGATGAAAATTTTGAGAAAAATTGGACACGGGAAAATGATGAACAGATGGTAGACACTGAAGTTTATTGACAATGTACCTACGCATCATAAATACGCATACAATGCATCAAAGAAGATTTTTTTTTGAAATCAGTCTCCTGTCAACTGCCTGTAGCCAAACTAGGAGAATTATCGGTGTTCAGTCAGTTTTTGACAATCACTTGTTGTTTTGGCTCATCTTGAGTATCGTTGTCTTTTTAAGAAATTCAAGGGACTGCCCACGGTGTCAAATAATAGTTACGAGCTGGGATGTCTTTAAACCTCGTGGTGGTCGCCATTCTGTCAAACTTTACATAATGCCTTCATCTTTTAAGAAGAGAGGCAAGTTATTGTTTATGTCCATATGATTTCCTACAAGTAGAATATTAATGAAGTTTATTAAAATTTTGGGAATCATTGGAGAAAATATATGCAGCAAGTTGGGCAAAAAGAAATTCTCACTAGCTGTGCAGGCTATTTACAAATTAATTGCAACTTGCATCGTTACAGTTGATCGTAACGTAAGCACTAGCACGTAGGATAAAAGGATACAGACGACTAATCATCAATATAGGTGATGTAAATACAAAATGTTAATATTTTAGGTGTTTATATAACAAAAATAGCGTATAACATGATTTTTAGATGATAACACAATAATAACAATAATTGCATAGCACAACCCGTTTACCTAACTGACTGATTGTGAGTGGCGAAAATAGTATGGCATAACAAAGTACATGCACACAGAGAACCATGTCCATTTCATCTTCACTTATTTTGAGTATAATATGATCACTTGGTATGCATCATAAATTGTCCATCGTTGGGTGGTGGTGACTGATTATAATTTCACATGTGATTGTAAATAATGCGCGTAATCATCCATACTGTCACTCATTTTTACGAATCCTCCTTACTCATCACCGCTAAAATCAAAGCTGGCTTGTTATTATTATCGTCATGATTGATGTTGACTAACAAAAGTAATTAAAACTCACCTGTCCTCCTTTAAAAGGACTAATGGAGTGGAGAGGAGAGTACGGTGTGAGTATGTGTGTGCATCGTCCATAATTTATTAGCAAACGGTGATTTGCATGCAGAAAATGCAACGCTTTCAAAACTGAAAAAAGATAAAGAGTGCGTATGTGGCAGAAGAAGGAGGATTGGTTTTGAATAGAATTATTTGAGTAAGTTCTATCTAAAAGCGTGTATATGCTCATCCATTTGGGGCTTATTTATTTTGAATATGATGCAACGCCACATTTATCCAATCTCATTAATTATTAAAGATGTATGGTCATGCTTACAGCCTCAGCTAGCAGAACAGTTTATAGTGTTTTGGCGTCCAACGTAAAATAACATTCGACAGTGCCATTGCAAAATCAGAAACAAAATGACCAATAAAGTCTCTATTGCTTATAAGCTGCTTCAACTCTGCTTTCAGCATATACCCTCTCATCTCCAACTTGCAATAATACACGTTGAGGTAGTGGTATACAGATACAGACAAATTTTCTTATTGCCTTTTTATTTCTGATTTTCAGGTGGAAACATTTTTGTTTCGTCACGGACAACTTTGAAATACATTCATCACCATCAAATCATCTTCACCACGTCATGCAATAAAAACAATTTACAAACATGACAATGAATTTTTAACCATTTTATTAGCTGACAACAAGGCAGTTGTTGTCCCTAAACACGGTCCTTGAAGACAACAACAAGAAAAAAACTGCTGAAGATGTTCAACCCTATTATGATGATTAGAAAGAGGCGGATGAAGAAGCAGCCGCTATTGTTTTGCTACTACAAAGCAATGGCTTGTCATATCGGTCTGCATCAGCAATGCCAGCAACCATCAAATTTTTATAAATCTGCCATTTTGTGCGTTGTTGTCATTCTTGGGACGTTTGTGCCCATCTCAGAGTCAGCTTCTGTAGTACCTACCGCCACTACCAGTGCCGTTAACAATCGACATGCCAGAAGTAGTATTCATTCAATTAGGAGTTCGCATATTCGTGGGGTACGTGGTATTGGTAATTCACCTCTCAGCAGTAGCCACAATAACCAAAACAACTACCATTTTCTTGAACAACAAAATGAGTATGACAGCAGCAGCGGTGGGGTGAGCATCCTTGATGATGACACAGTGAGAGTGAGACTCTCACTTGCCATTGACGATGATCCTACCGGAGACGGATTAAACACACCTAGTCTGTCCCTTCTTGAGCCAAAGGTTTACCTACGTGTTTCGGGTGAATCTGGAATGATGAAGCCAAGTTCTCAGCGGCAGCAGCAACAGAAGCATGACAGCAACAATGAGCTTGTCATTAGGCAGAACAACTTAAGGTTTCCTAATTTCCGAGCTTCTCCTTTGTCGAACAGAAAACAAGGAGATGAACACAGAGCGGATCTCCATTATCAGTCAAATGAGGAGGACCATGAGCCAGTGGGAGGAGAAGAGGATGACGATGATGAGGATGACATGAGTGATAACTATCATCATCATTTCCCTTACATTGAATCGTACAGGGAGAAGTACGTCAAGCCAGATTTTGGTCATCATGTTCCTTCTGTTGTAACAACGACACCCCCGCCTCCCACGCCCCATCCTATTGTAATTACTTCAAAGAAAGAGCCTTCATCCTCAGTATCAAAATCAAAGCAACAAGAATGGTCTGACATAATTGCTCAAGTGACAACGCCGTCATCTTTCAATGAAATCAACTCAAGTGCCTCTGAACACAGACTGGCAGACTTTCGTATTCGAGCTAATTTACCAGCTTACTTTTACAACAAGTATTCATCTTATTCAGAGGAGGATTTGGAAAATGTCGCCGATTTAGATGATGAACACTCAAAGTATTTTATAAAAACTAGACCGCGATCCGTAGCCACTGCTGGAAGTAACATTTACAGCAATTTTTACTACGAGCCACCTAGTTTTTCCACAAAGTCTGTACCAATCCCTGTAAAAACGAACAAAGAGCATGTTATTTTCGCCCCGGCAAAGCCCACAGAAGATCCTCATCATTTCTACGCTAGCAGCAGATTTGACGAGGATGACCACGGCAGCGGTCAGATTTATCATGGTGATCATCATCACGAAACGGCTCAGCAAGATACCCCAGTAATGTCCGCAATTTCATCCAATTTCAGCAGCCACATTCCCGCTGCGACACCTCCACAAATGATTTATAACAGGGAACCCGAGGTAGACGATAATCACAGCGATAATGAAAATTACAGTAATGAAAGCATTCTCAAAACGAGCGCCAGCAGCTCCGCCACAGCTAACAATCGCAATCAAATCCAACAAGAGCGCAAAAATAACAATGCCAATTACTACAAAAATGTTCCAAACCATAAAACTAGTAGCAGCCACAATAACAAACCCTCTACTGAAACATTAGATGTTTCCACGTCTCAATCCATCCTGTCAAAAATAACCGTAAATAATCCACATCATCCTCAACTTGTGATTATTAAAGCCGACCCCATAAAAAGCACGTTGGCCACACCTGGTCATGACGTGATGACCTCTGCCGCGTACGTTGATGAATATGATAGTACTTCTAAATCTGATGGGGATGCCAACACTTCTACAGAAGTAAACTTAATCTCAGATATTTCGCCTGCATCAACGCCCTCAACAGTCACAACAACGACGGATGCCACAAGTATTCCTGGGATACCGGGTGTTGACTACCCAATATTGGACGAAATCCCACAAACAGGATTCGACTGCCAAAAGCAGCGATACAAAGGATTCTTTGCAGATATTGATACCAAATGCCAGGTATATTCCTTACTGACTGAGTACTAAATTTTGCACATTCACGCTCAGCGCGTAAACATTCTTTTTCTTATCAAACACACACACACACACACACACGCTAGAAAAGCTCCGTAAACAGTAATGGACCGCAACAGTACAAAATTGAGGCATTGTTACATTGGCAAGGTTGACAGAGCATGAACGCATCAAAGAATGCCTAATATTGCAAACTTTTAGCGTGGAGACCTTTTTACTCCGTCCAATTGTACACTTGCAATCATGTTACTAATCACAATCATGTATAGGTACGTGTACGCCTATAATACTTAAAATGTTTGAAGTTTTGTCAGCGCCGGACCGCAATTAGGAAGATATATTATAGAACTGTGAAAGGATTATTTTATATTAATATTTACCGCCATTGACATTAGGAAGAGACTTTATTAGGCCTTCAGTCTCACAAACAAAAGAAGGTCATTTTTTGTAGACCGTCGCTTTCGCGAATTTGAAAATAGCAGCGAAATTAAGTTCATAACGAAAACGTGAGTTTATCAATACAAATCATACGTTCAGCATCGTTTTGCCACATTGAATAAAAAATTAGCTCTAAATTGCTTGCCGAAACTTGAAAAAATGTCTCAAATTAAAAGCCACACGTGTACCACCACAAATTTTAGACATTTTGCTGGTGCCAGTTTTTTGTACCATGAAGATGAAGAGCATTAGTGACAAAACCCAGAGATAAATTATTACTAAGAATATCATAATCATGACGGTTATAAGAAACGAGCTACCTATGGTATTTGTGGTAGTTCATTTTTTATTGTTGTAAGCTGCATTAATGTGACGTTGACTTCCTTCATTTAAACGTAAGCCAACTTTAACAACTATTATAAAGTACAAAGGTAGTTAGCAAAGTTTGCCTAAAAAACTTTCTACAAAAAATGCCTTTTTATACTTTTCTTGTTGTCGCTGATGATTGTGGATGGAAATGATTTGGGAAGGGCCGTGCCAGGCAGATATTTTTTTGTGTCGGCTATAGTTTCTGTTTAAATTAGGAGATATACTTATGAGCATTAAGGCGACACACGTTGGTGTCACTCTCTTAATTTTAACGCACCATGTCGCTATTCCAATTTATAAAGTTCAAAAAAGGAAGTCAAGAAAATTTGATTGTTATCATTTTTATTAGTTTAGTTATTATTTTTAATGTCTTGAATCGGTCATTATGTTTTTCTATCGTTAAAACTTTATTATGGTAAAATGATTGTGGTCATTATAAATGAGCCACTTCATTCATTAAACCGAGGTCCTCTCTTCTCTCTTGCAGTATCCTGTGTGTATGGGACTATTCACACTCCTGAAGGTCTTTCTCTTCATCGAGATTTCAAAAACTCGAAGTCGATGATTCATGTTGCTGTTGTCATGAATGATTATTATCAAATTCTATAATAGTCGGGGACGAAAAGAAGTGTGCTTGAGAATGGCGGATTGTATGTACATTGTTTCCGTGTACTTCAAAGAGTGCACAGCGTGTTCCTTTTATTGTTATGATGTTATAATAATCGTTTGGCATGCCTAAAATGAAGATCATTACAGTTAAGTTAAAGTTAATGATAAGATTTTTATGTAGACAACAAGTGCTTTTATTAGGTTCTCATGCGTTCTCCGAGAGATAAAACAGTTTATTTTTTTACCTTTGCCTTAAATCTACCTCTAGATATAAGGTAAACAATAACAATTGACATTCATCATAATAAAAACATTAAAATCCAAGCATAATCATAACCATCATCATCAACATCACCCCATCAGGAAAGATCGTGTCCTATTATGGCAATGCCAAAGTCATGCCACAACAATGATGCAGCGTGTCTCAAAACGAAGTGTTTTAGCAGTGGTCAATTGGTTTTAATAAACTTGGTGATTTCATGACGTTAGGGAATGTACGCTGCGTGTACTTGAGACGACAATTCTTATTAAGCGGAGCATGTCAATAACGTCACCATATTGTGTCGCCAACATAACTTTCCAAGTAAATATGCATTGCACACGTACCACCGCGTAATTGTATACACAATCTACGAAGCAGTAATTCAACGTATTAAATAAAGTTGTTCCTTTCGGATACATCGATTTTGCCTACGTGCGCTTGCATACTCTATTATTATCTATTAATAATAATATACTATATATCTTTTCATTTAATTGTTTGACAGGCTTGGCATTATTGTGACTTCACGGATGGTCATTCGACCTTTCTATGCCCCAATGGTACCCTGTTCTCGCAAGTACTATTGACGTGTGACTGGTGGTTCAATGTTGACTGTAATCAAGCCAGACAACTCTACGTACTTAATGAGAGATTGTACCGTTACATAAAACCGCCAAAACCAAGTTTTCCGGAGGATTTCATTGGAGAGCACGTAGACAAATGGCTGTTGCAGCAATTTACAAATGGATACCTTCCCAAGGTTGTAGGAAAATATATTTTAAAACCAAATTATCTAATTAGCAAAATATTCTTTACACTCTTTATTTTTGTGCAGGTTCGCAAGAGAGCAAAAGCTAAACTTGTCAATTTGCCGCCACCCCGTCCATCCGAACCATCTTCGACTGAAGCTTCAGCAAATAGAAATGACACAGATATATAACCAATGTATAAAATAAAACATGTTGTAAGTTAATTCAAATATATGACTAGAAAGATTATTTCTAGTATAGTTTATTTAAATTTTCAAAGGACTGTAACTTTCTTGTTCCTGTTCAGTATATTCGGAGGTACATATACCCACATATGCGACACATGTACATTTCGTGCCGCAACTATTTCGATGCTCCTGAACCTTAAGGTTGTACTTCAGTTAAACAAAAGTATTATTTTTCAATAGGTTCACTCCTGTTACCACTTTTCAAGAGAAGGCCATGTAGCGATCTAAGATTGCGAAAATCAATTATGACGACTTCTAAGAATTTCTCTTTAGAGACAGAAATTCCTGAAATAATATAGTGTAACGCCACCCTGCGTCATCATGTCTATAAAAAGGATCTTTAATTAGTACTTGTAAATTTTTGTAAAAATATTTGAATGTTTTACTGTTTGTTTCACAACTATTACCTACATTATGTTAATATTATTGTAAATGACTGACATTTGAGAGTAGGGCTGAAATGAAAAAAAATCTACATATTATTTTGTATTATGTGTGACTAGTGTGACTGGAGAGACAGAAGTGATATTGAGCTAAGCCAGTTGAAAGATTGTATATATAAACAAAAAACGACTATAAGCCAGAGTGAATATAAATGTGTATAGTTATTCTGATGAGTGAATGATGGATGTATAAGAATATAATAAGAAAATAAAAACTAAAATTCCAAAAACGAAGCGTTCACAGTTTCTATTCTACGTTAGTAGGAATGGAAAGCATAAAAATTTGTGCAGATGAGCATCATCTTTTACTTTTATTACCTACTCAATTACCATATAGTGGTAAGCTTTCTCCAGTATTTTGTAGTTTGACAAATAACTTGAATAAAGTACTGCCAACGAATATCCCAGACAAATGAACAAACGTTATTTGTAGTATTTAGAAGAGCCATCTAGATGAAAAATGCCTTGTATTTTAAAAAAATATACCATACCGTAATATACCGAAAGCGCATTAATCGCGTAGAACCTGCATAGAACGCGCTCATTATTTGATTTCATGTGTGAATGAATTTCATTTCATGTGTATTTATAAATGCTCGCAACATTTAGACAACTAACGAAACAAGAGTTTGCATACATGATGGAACAATTTTTGTAAAGAACGGCAGCATCAGCTATACAACATGAACACTTGCACACATCATATAACACCAACGCCACTGCTGCCGTGAACAATGGACTCGAGGAAGTGAGAAATCCCCAGCGAATATCTCTTTACGCCCCATTTATGTACCAGACGACAGCGGTAAACTGTTTTTGGACTATAAAAAAGATGTTGATTTTTATCTGTTCGTTTTACTCAAAGTACAACAGGCACAGAGTGCCCTACCGAGAGAATATATTATTGTGGGTGCATCGCAGATTTGTAGATTTTCTTTGGAGAAAAAATATTTTGCATTGTCTCAGGTACAAGTACGTGCAGCAGATCAAATAAACAAACTAAAGTAAAACAAGAAGATAGGTAGACAGAAGAAGGACTTTTGGTGGAGGTGCATGAAAGTTTGATACGTTATGTTGCAAATACGGGTAAGTAGAATAAGAGAAGAGTTTTCAACATTAACTTGTTATTGAGTATTAATCAATTATTACTACATTGCTCGTTTCATACAATTTTAACAACGGTCACCTTACACCTTATTGTTTTCTATGTGTTATGTATACCCCATTTTGTCCGTGTTATTACAACTACAATGGTCAACGGTGTCACCAATATCAATAATATCATATCTATCAATAATAGACGATCTGTTAGACGCTCTAACATCTAATGACTTGTGATTTTTGCGACTCCTACAATCTTATTTTAAACATTATTGCAGTTTATTGAGGGCAAATGCTTGTTTAACAGACGATATAATCTTTTATGTTTATTATCGTGTGGTTGTATACCAATATACCATTTTCATTTGGACATGGGGTATAATTCTATACTTGCCAATTGCAAATTGACACTGTGACTGTCATTTTGGAACATGCATTTATTGTAAATGTTTCATAGACATTTGTATATGTTCAATTTTTAAATTAATGTCGAATGTTTATTATGATTGTTCACAGGAGCAGATACCGTTACGTTTCAAATAATGGGAGAGATAATCTCAGAGTTGCATCAAGTTTTATCTAACATTTAACACGTGTCGAAAGATTCATTTTAGCGTTTCCACCTACTGTTTCCACCGTTGACCGTGAATCATTCGTTGCCGTTGTAATCTTGATAATGAATTGAGAGAAATTGGAACACTGATATATACAAAACCTAGTAGTAGAAAAGAAATAGACGGACTGACGAACAGAATATTTCGTGGAGCACACAACAATACACAATATGGCGACTAGTAACGGTGGAGGTCATAATTTAATGGTATGTTATATCACACATAACACAGCTTGGTTGTTAGTTGTAATTGCGAAGAACGAAGAAGTTAATGTAAAATTTTGATTCAAAATTACATTTTGAACATGTTAACAGGGCTTTAGTTGCGGCGATCCAGATATGTGGGATGATACGGAATTAATAAGGGCTTATGATAAGGCAGTTAGGAATTGGAGACTCAGCCAAAGTACCGAAGAAGTTAAACTTTTGGAGGACACGCCTGGTCCAGGACCATGGAGAGAAGTAGCAAATGGAGACCAGCTCCCAATTGTGAATGTTGGTGCACCGAATCTTTCTTCAGCGGAATTAATGGAAGTTGGAAGCTGGATACTTGGGGCTCCATGTAGAGCTTTGTATTCGGAAGATGGAATCGAATATGAAGCAAAAATAGTTGGTATTGAAGGACCACGATGCACGGTCAGATTCATAGGTAACGGCAAACGGAATGAACCTGAACTGAAAATGTTATTAACAAACTGAACGAACTAACTAGTGAGTAGTGCAGTATTTTGAAACTATACCATGCTATTCTTTATGTAGGTTACGGAAACGAAGAAGATGTGAATTTACAGGATTTAAAAACGACTCACGGCAAGCAATCTAGAGCTAGACAAAGACGGGACGCTTTTAATTATCATCAGAGTGTTAATGGAAAAGCAGATGCCGAGGAAATGACTGAGCGGTTTTCAAACGTTAGTATGTCTTCATCAATGTGTAACAATTACTCGGAATCAGTTTGCCGGGAAGGAGATTTAGACGATACATTAGCTGATTCTCGCCAACCTCTTCAAGCATCCACACCAAGGTCGATATTATTTAATACAGTTCCAAAAAGCACGAGTAGTTCATTAGCCAGGCTTAGGATGGCCAAAGCCGGTGGCTTAACTAATCATTCCATCGATACGGTAGAGAGTGCACTTCCATCTTGCGCTGAAGCAACAATTGACTCGTCTTCTGAGGTCTCGTCTATTACAGAGCAACCGCAGCAAGCTCCATTAAATATGGCAAATGGAGATTGGGAAAATTTTAATAATACCATGCCACAATTTCGATTTCCTGTTCCACCAATGCCCCTTAGTATTTCAAATAAGGATGGAAGTTTCGATTTCAGTAGAGGAGAGCTCCCTTCGTTACTTATGTCGTGGTACATGGCAGGCTATCAAGCTGGGTTTTTTGACGCTAAACAAGAAATGGCAACAAGGAATAGTAGAAATGGAGGAAACCAAGAAGAAAGGTTGAACGCTTCAATTAAATCATCAAAGCGATTGGGTGGATAAAATTGCATTAACAGAAGTATACTTTGTTTTTAATGTATCGCAATTGTGGATATTTTCTCTTAAGCAAGTCTTGATTACCTATTCTTTAAATTTAAATTACTTAAGCAAACGCGAAGATACGATGATTGAGCTAAGATCTAATTGTGGTAGTTTGATTTGTATTCCTATTGGAATGACATAATAAATCGATTTGCGGAAGGTTGCCATTGTATATAAAAGACTTCTCGTTGGACTTCAGTACTTATAAATTGAACATTAATTCATTATGTTACTAAATAGTTTTTTACTGATGATAAGGCCAGTTACCAGTATCATAATAATAATAAGCAGTGTTGCTTTAAGGTAGGTCGACACAAGATTTTGTCTGCTTATCCTTCCCCTCATTTAATTTAGTTAACTATTATACGAATCTAATTATTGTAAGTTTAAAAGTATCTGAAATATAAAAGTGATAAACGATAACTATTACATTTTATGCTTGGTTGATATTTTTGCGATTACGCATTGATAAAAATAAAAGATGACACATTGACACATAGTTAGTAAGCTGAAGGTACCTGTGTGCATGTAAATTATGCGTGTAATTAATAATTAAACATAGCGTGATGAACGTAATTGTTTCAAATTCTTTATATACACAGTATTTTATTTGTTGTCTTCTTCATCCATTTGATCTTGTGAAATGGTTTTGAGTTGTCCAATGGCTAAAAACATTTAATTGTTTTTGTATATATGTCAATGTCACCACTTCGAAATAAAATTGAATTCGATATTGGGACGTAAAATCCTGCCTTTAATGAGTTCAATGTTATTTCTGTGCATAGCAAATCATAAAAAAATAAGTAGTTTTTTGTGAGTGAAATTAAATTGTAAAGTGAAAATTACATCAGCATTTAAAAGAAATATAAACCATCAATGATGGTCTATCATAGTTTTATCACAAGTAGTACAAATATGCTGCAATGAAATAAAATCCGTTGCACTTAAACTTAAACCACTTTTACTGTGAAGCCGAAATATGTGTAAGTGCATGAATGGTGACGGCGATTCTGCAGCTGGTTTCCACTTACACATGCATTTTCAGGTATGAAGACTTGTTTAGTTTACACAGATAGGAAACAAACGCGCAGTGCAGTGCCAAGGGCACCTTGGCAAACTCTTACTTTCCTCCCCGATGTTTTGACGAATAGAGCAGTCCGAAACCTGCTCCGCTCACCATTCGTGGTTGGCCCATTTTGCAATCTGCTTAGCTCTGTGTGGTTGGCCCATTTTGACTCATGCATGACAGTCTGCCTGGTAGCAATTGTGACAGGAATGGTGATGATAATCTAGCCAAATCTGTATATATGGATTAACAGAAAGTTTCTACCAGAACTGCTGCTTTCCGTGTTTCTTCCCCTCACTCCTTCCGGGTCCGCATTTTTGTTTTTTTATTCTAGTACTAATCATATTTGCCAACAGTTCGTATGTACTATGCCATTAATTTTCTTCAGCACGTATGTAACATTCAATTTTAGAGAATAATCACTGTATGATTTTGATGTACCACTTTATTATAAGCGTTTGTGTGAACTAGTGTGCATTGCAAAACGGTATATTGACGTACGTTGTCTTGCCTAATGTAAAATGGGGAAAGGATAAGGATATACGAAAACTCACAACTCAGTCAGTCTACTTAGCAAAGTGCTGAGATATGAAATGCCATTTGCCATAAGTAGATATTGAATGTAGTCTTCTCTTGAAACTTAATGATAAGTGATTGTTATTAATGTATATAGTGCATATTGTTTTTATTCATAATTTTGAAAATTAAATTGGAATTTGATGTAATAGAGTGCGGGTTCGGCAATTACCCAATATTATTCCTCATGCCCGTTCAAAAACATTTATGATGAAAAGCCATGTGCAAATAAGTTTTCTTGTTAACAGTCTACCCCTCTAATGTAGCATTATGTAACATCAGAAATTCAATAAGATGCCCTTACTCCATTTCTGAAGGAAAACACAAGTTAGGTTTGTTTTTTTACTGTAAAGTGTTACAATAGCATTAGAAATACGAAAGATATTATAGATGTTTGCACACTTACCTTATTATATACGTTTCTATTCTAGTTGTTAGAAAATGTTATGCAACATTGGATACAAATACAATACCAGCTCCTAAAGATACGAATATCGACGGAAAAGAAGCGTGTTTTACCGTTTGGTTAACAATACGCAATAATAAAACAAAAAAATGGGCCTGGAAAAACCCCTATGCGAGCTTGTATTGGTGGTATAGTTTACATGTTATGTGTATATGATGTATATAGCCAGGCAGGACTCCTCCCTGAATGAGTTCATACATACATACAGTTCTTACTAAGGAGAGGACTTTATTGCATAGGAGATGGAACCGAATTTTTTGCTTTTGGTAGTAAAACTCTCATTTACATTTTATGATGATGTAAATACACCATGAGATGGGGGAAAGGTTCTCGGTATTTACACGTATACACAAGTATAGTTATAGTTGTTTAGTTATATAGTTCCCCTCTATTGCGTAATAACTGTTTTTAGTAATGACGAAGTGTTTCGTCAACCAAAAGTTGTAACATAAATTTCACGTACATAGACTTTGCAAATGCGGAGTTCCCAAAGTTTCATCAGTTTTATTTCATAAAGCGCTTAAGAAAAACTCCATCTCTGGTTTGTTGAAACCTTACACTAACAATAAATGCTAAATAAATGCCGCACAACAGCACAACACATAATAGTGTTTAAATTTGTAACTAACAAAATATGATGATGGTAGCTACACATTTGGAAACATTGCTTGTTACGTGTATGCCATGAACACACTGCCGTCCAAGTAGTCTTCCTACACCGATAATGGACTCGGAAGATATATTTTTGTCACTAGATCTAGGTAACTTGGTAACGAAGAACCCATTTTTCTTGGCTTGCGTTATTTTTCGAATCGTATATACTAACTTATAGCACACGGACCGAAATTCTTTTATATTTGGAATGCAGGAAGAAATAATGTAACTTGGAGACAGATCTAATTTTTTATTATTGGTCCTTCCGCTTTCCAGACCCACAGTGAAAATCAATGTGTATTTTGTAAATTAGTATTTAACATTTTAGTTAGATAAATTAATACAAAGATATCGACCAGTAAATAAAGACCATTTAAATTTCATAAAGGAACACGTTTATTACATGACTGTTTTGAATTTACAGAGGACGTTCTCAGCAAATATTTAATTACTTTTACTACGTTTTTCAAAGTCGTTATCATTATATAGATGATAGTCGTATACAGCCAGTGTCATTCCTGCCTATTTTATCCTGGCACCTACCCTGCCCTTTATTGAGTTTTTCGACCAAAGAGTTTATATTGTTACTAGAGCGTATATGCATATTAAAAAGCAATAAAAAAAATTGTGATGCTTTGTAAATACATTTATTTTCAATCCAGCACACAATTCCATGACTACTGCCTTTCGTAGTTCTATTGCTAATGTAACCTGCAAAAACTTATATTTCAATCACGACTGAACTGAACCACACAGTAATTTAGTTAAGTTTTAAAATGAAGTAAATATGATATATGAGCTCAAATATATGTATGAACCTCCATATTTTTGTGAAAATCGACCGCTACTTTCAGCAAAGAGCAATTTAAAAGCGTTGGTTCTAATTTCCACGTGTCTTAAGTGTTCGGTTGCACTCAGCTTCTCTGCCACCACTACCTTTCATTCTCCTTCATTTAAGAGAAAATAGATAGAAACGTCTCTTTCCTCATTTAGTAGACAATTCTAAAATTGGAATATATTTAGTTTAGCATATCGTTGTCATCGTTGTAGCGGAAGCGATAGCAGAGTGGCGAACAAGACATTCTTACGTGTTTACTCAAGATGAACAAACAACTTTTTAATAGCTTGGTTGGTTAGATGATTTTTGTACTCCCGATCCCCCGGTACAGATTGGTCACGTACTCGTTTTATTAATGGAGTCTTCAGTCTAACACAAGTATTTCTCTCTTCTCTTGAGCATGTACTTGCTTTCCTTTTTCTTCCACAGAGGTAACGTTCTCTTCCAACGTCTCATCTTCATTTATAAAGTGCAAATACTACACATCGCGTCATGGGGGTAGTATGAAAGGCGAAGACGAGAAGCATGGACTCAAATTTTTCATTTTACACAACAACTACTATATTGTTTCGTGTGCTACATTTAATAACGGGAAATATACATACAACGATAACAAGTGTAAATAAATTTAATTATGTTCGAAATTTACACACGGGTTTGACGATTCTATATACTATTCGAATTTGATATGGTCTACACACTACCCACTGTTCTCGTGCTACTTGCCAGGTTGGTAACATTAATTTTTGCTCAACTGAAACGAAACCGCCTGAACATGAATGTGTAGTGCACACTACAGACACACGCACACGGTGGAAATGGAGCACAAATAAGCGATGACATCTTTTCCTTTAGGCTTAATGAATATGTAAGCTAATTTGCCATGGTTTAATTGAATTCAATATCGATCTCCATACGCCATACGCCCCTTCAAATATAATGATGCCAGGATAAAGGGCGAAACTTTACGATCTTTCGATCATCATTTTCCATTTATTTATCAGTGCTGTACATATTGTTTAGAACGATTGACAATCGTTTGTGACGTTGTTAGTCTTAACGAATACAGTGGGGGCTCTGGTCTGACTCAATCATTCATACTATATGGGAAATTGAAGTTTAACCTATTTACACTACAGCTCTAATGATCCTTCTATGAGAACTTTTGGCAGCGTAATACTTACAACTTTAAGATAAAAGTGGTAACTTATAGAGATGACCTGTGTTTCGGCATTTCTTTTACTAGTTTCCTATTCTGTTCTTCTATTATTTTCTTGAAAAGGTATAACTCATATTCCCAAAGAAAAATTCCTATTCTTTTTCATTTTTCTCTCTTTTATTTTCACCTGGACAGCTTGCCGATTGTGTCAGCAGTATATTACACCACAAACAGTTCTTAGCTCTAGCTAAATATTTTTTCTAATTAAAATATTTAGCTAGCATCTTCATAGGTAGCGTCTTTCTAGACTAGATCGGTAGGCCGTTCATTATATACTTTCTAAATTTTTAAGTCTGTATAAATAGAATGGTACTAATTTGCACCATGCTACACATGCATGGTACAAATGGAATTTTGAAACCTGGTCTATGCTGCCATTTGCTGCTGAAGCTGTCTTTTGATTAATCATGGCTAAATCTCCGCAAACAAAAATTATAGGCATGTATAAGGTGCTCAGTGTTTATCCGTACAGTAAAATTGTATCAACGGCTGCATTGATGTTAAAAACTATTGGATAAGCCCTTTTATTTTATTCTGTGGATCAATCCAGGAGAATTGGTGCGAGAAACCTGTAACCCATTTCAGGATATCCCGGATGCATTTCGTGCCCGTGAATACGACAGAATATATAAAGAAAAATCTAATTGACATGGAAACCACTTTTGCTTCCATTATTTTTTATTTTAAAGATGTATTGGACTGGAAATTTAGAAGGGAAGAAATAAGTTAGGCGAGGGCGAGTGTACTACAGTAACATTATAGGCACACATATCTTGTGGCTACATTTGCTTGTATACATTGAGACTACACTCCAAAAATTCTCAGAAATAATGCTTCCCGATAGAAATAGATTTAGATTTACTACTTATAAGTAGTAAATACTAAATAAATAAGAATACTATAGTATTCTTAGGAGCGACTCTGAAAATACGCACATGTAATCCACTAACAAAAATGTCCTTTGACATTTTTTGAAACAACTGCGCTGTCTGCTGATAAAAACTCAAATGAAGCTCCAATTTAGATGGAATTTAAACTTAAAATTTCTTTCATTGTTGCGGAAACAATGCGTGTTTCCCTTTTTACAATCATTCAGATTGACACTCGTTTTTCCTCTATTTATCCACGTGAAAACTTCATATTGTAAATTCATTCTAATTTATGGCGACCCTTCATACATTAGTACAATTCATGAGCATATTCTCAGAAGTTATGGGTTGTGATCTCCGGTTCCTGCATTTCAAAAATGTACATACTGTAACAATACACCTTGTATATTTCAAACATCCCATTCAAACTTCAAGATTTTAATCCAGCCAGTCAATCATTTTTATCGATTGGCAGATAAATAGGAGGATGCTGGCTTTGACTCTTATTCTAAAGGAGGCTAGTGCATAGCAAAAAATCCTTGCCATAACATTCCATTAATCTTTTCGTTTTCCGCTGCCTCGTACAACAGCATGATCATATTATTAGTTTCGTCTCGAAATCCAAAGGATAAATACTCTACCCGGCCAAACCTACTGCAAGTAAACGAGCAAATCATTAAAGTAAGAAAGAAGAATTGAAAAAGGAATTGCTATTGCATTTACATTGCTACGTTGCTGCCGACTGAAAACACTTCTTACTCCTTTTATCCTTTCATTTGTCCACGCACAAATACACGTACAACCTGAAGAAAAACATCCATATTTGTACACGAATTCCTTTCAACTTCTGCCGACAAATCAGCCAGAGGAGAAACAAGGAAGACGGAGTGTAGAGATTTCTTCAATGTGAACAACACAAGTATTGAATTCATTTTCTTCGACATTCAACATCCAACATGATTGTAAGCTCGACAAACACAGAACATACCTGTTTGCTATCTTCTCCGCTCACTCAAAAAGAACAAGAATTTATTTTGTAAACTTTAAGAGCAAGAGGATATAATGTTTGTGTATTTGTCTTGCCCCATAAGGAGGAGGAGGAAGAGGAGGATCGATGATATTAATGATATTGCATATCTTAAAGGAATGAGCTTTTTGCTTTGAGAAGCGATGATAATGACTTTCTTGCATGTTGATCATGATCATATTTACATTCGAATTCGTTGCTGTACGTAAATGACGTATTTGCTAGATTTTGTTTTTCTAGTTGGTACGAAATGAACCTTTTTTAATTGTTTGAGCATATTTACTTTACACATATTTACAACAATCATACGTAATCGTCTCTAGTAGACTTGCCTGCATTAGGTATAATTCGTGCAGCTAAATTAAATACTAAATACCAAAAAGCCGAACAAGGAGTAGTAATCAGTAATATGAAGGCAGACACATGTAGTATCAAACTTAAACCAGCGCTTGTAAAACATAAAATGAACAAATAAGTACATGCATCCTTGCATCGCATTATGTCATCTATCATATCTTTTGAGAATTTTAAGCGAGTTCGTCTGCAAGTAAACATGCAATTAAGTAAACTTTGAAATGTAAACAGTTCCTTTTTAACTCATCTTAATAATAAATTTGTATTTTGTAAATGCATTATGCATTTCCCTCGTCATACCACTCGGCACTCATATTTTGTTGCAAACTATTTTGACTTTTAAACAGCGTATGTTCACATCTTTCTTTCAATGTTAATACGAAATACGAAAGATTTTTTTAACAGAACGTGCAGCTACCGACTACTTTGAACACAACTTTTATTTCATTTTTCGTGTCGGCTTTGATTTTCACTCACTGAATGTTAGCAAAAGATGAAAAAGGGTTATATATTTAAAGTTACATTCAACTGACGTAACATATTTACACCGATACTAAGTAAAACGTGGAATGATTGATTCGCATGTTCTTGTATGCTTTGTTTAAGTATTATTTTCAACAAAAAGTATTCGTATAAGCAGTACATACGTTTTTATGTTTTTTTAAAGATTAGCCTGAAATGAGATATGCGGTGTTAATTAGTGAGCACCTATAAACATTCTTGACAGATCCACTCACTGAAAGAATTTTTATTTTCTGCTCTATGAGTATGAAATTGAAATCAATAGCATGTGCTTTACAGGGAATAACCAATGCGGCTGTAGTCACATCATTTTTAATTGAAATGTTCATACGTTTGTACGTTAGTAGTTAGAAGCAATGCTATTATCAGCGTAATAACCATTAGTTGAATAAGCCGATGGATATTTACACTTGCCAAGACCTCAATTAAAAATCCCCGGATAATGTAAATAAATGGTGCAAGTACAAACACGCTGCAACTGCAAGTTTGATAAATAAGTGCGTGTATTCCCTAATTGTTCATTACTTACTGACTTACAGGAAAGAAAACCCCTGTAGACTTTCATGTAGAAACGTCTTCCATTTAAGTGCTTCGTTATGACAAAACTACTACTTTTGTTTCATTCACATTCCACAATAGTCACGGTGCAAGATCCTCTGAAATCTCTGGAGACTTTCATGCAAATTCTAAAGACTGTATGTAATTAATGAGTTTACATAAACTTTTTCGCTTGTAAAACTCAACGTTGCACTTTCTTGTGTGCAATTGCATTCCAAAATGACTTTGATGAACTATTTAACTCTATAATGTAGAATGTTGAAACTTAAAATAGTGTAGTCTACGGATTCAATCAACTTCATTGTGTTATATGACGATGCATACAATTAAAAAATAAGGAATTGCGTTAGTGCGACACAGGTTGTATATTGTATTACAAATTGATTATGTTTTAAATATACTTTAACTGCATCTCATCAATTATCCGTCCTAGTCATTTATCATCACAGAGATCTACAAACTTGTGCTGTATATAAATGAGTATGGTCGATACTGTAACTGTCCTGTAACTCCGCATTCATCGCTTGTGGCGACTCTATGTGGCTTGAGGGAATGCACATTTAGTTCGATTTGAAACAGTTGGAACATTGAGTTTAGACCTTTAAACTGAGAAATACTCTTCCATTCTCTATGTGAACACTGATGTGTTTTCTTACTAAAAATTTTGATTAAATTATACCTTTATAACTCATTCCTGATAAATGCTACAGTAATTAAAAAGTAATAATGACGGTAATTACTAAAATAATTGCAATGCCTTGGTTTATGTGTACATTACGCACTGTGTATTGTCTTGTTTAATTCAAAGTTAGCAATTCTTCTGAAATACGTACAATGCATAACAATAGGGCAAAAGCTATTTATGTAGCTTTTCCTTCGCCAGAAGAAAGAAACCGGCCGGCATGTAACAAAATAATACTCCTTTCGACGTAAAAAGCGTAAAACGTAAGCTCTACGTGACACGGCAATTTAAACAACCAACTAAGCAAGCTAACATAAAAAGCTGATGCACGCTGATGTAAATATTTTTGTTTGTTTTTTTGCTTATACCCGTATTACTATCCACACACCCGCTAGCATTTTGTTTGCAATTTGTCTTTTCAAATGAAATTGTATGCACCAAACCAGTACAACACTACTTATATGAATGTGTATACAATCGTTTCCTCAGGGCAATAGAACGATTTCAACGTTAAATATAACAACTTGAAACAAGTATTTTATGCCAAGTGCATATTTCTCACTGGTAATACATATTTTTTACTGAATGGAATAATGAGGTAGACAAGAGGTGAGATGAATGCAGCAAAAAGCTGGGCTGGATAGTGAGAGATTTTTGCTTCAAGCAACCTTCATAGATACAGGGGCGTACGCAAGGGGGGGGCACAGGGGGCAATTGCCCCCCCCTGGATTTTTTGGCGTCAGCAAAATAGGTAGTAAATGACGAAAAATTCAGTGATTCACAACATTTTGTCCTTGTAGATTATGCGATATTCCTTTTTCAGTGTTGTTTCAGGATATCTCATAACTGATAATAGAGACAGTAACTGATTATCGGCCATAACTTCACGAGTGCATTATGCATTATGGTGACACTTTCATATCACAAGGTATCAACGTAATCAATTCTCGACTGGCGTCAAGCTGTGTGATGCCACCGTTGCTTGTAAGCAATAATCAAGACCTGGAAAAGATAGAAAATTACCCAAGCCAGTAGGGGGATTCTTCTGTTAAACTTATGCAATGAAAATGTCCAGTAAAGAAAAATGCACAATACTGTGGAATGTGTAATCCGCAGCTGTCGTCCGTCACGTGGTAATATGAACTTGTCTGGACTTGGAGTGTGAAGACACGAAACATGTAAATTGTCATCAGGTGAACTGGTTTTACTAAGTATCGTTGTAGTTGAAAAAGTTATTTCCTAATTTTGTAAATACAAAAATATATTTATAGTTGTCACCAGACCTTAAACTTCTAGGTGAAATGAATGATGGCAATAGGCACCTATTTATGCCCTAAAAAATGGTCAAATAGGCAAGAAAATATGCGATAAAAAATCCTTTAAAGCTATAAAAATGTACAATTTTTACTCGAATATACGATAAAACACTTCAATTCAGTTAGTGTTATTCAAATACTGTTCAGATTCAAATTCATCTTGTAGTAACAAACAATTTCATGTTCTAGGTTTGCTATAGTAAAACGTTGTCGTCTAGACGATAACATAGCTTGCTTCATACTAAAACTGCGTTCAACTTTTCCCATTGCAGATGAGCTAAGGCTACAACTAAGACTAAGCATTTTTACATATCACCTCATAATCTGAGTTATTTTGAAGCACAGAATGTAAATTTTCTTGAACTGCACTTTCAGTTCTTGATAGATAACGGATCCCTTATGTATTTCGCAGACCCATATTAGATTTACTACTTCCACCAGCGTAAGAACACGCATTTACAATTTAACAATTACATCTGAAACATTCAGCAAATATATTCCTTATTTTCAAAACATTTTTGAAGTATTCGTGTCTCCAATCTTTACCAATATTTCATTATAAAACGCAAATTTACGCAAAAACGCACTTATTTTGGCCTGAATATGCGATTATGCACAAAAATGCTAAAATATGTGAAATAGTTGGAAATAAATGCCTCTCAAACGACTTGTTTTAGTGTGGTATGGGTGCATACTTAAGTTGACCCGCGAACGCATTGGGAATATGCACCTTTCCACTTCGAGCAAACTAAACGTCGTTACCTAAGTTTGTTAGGCTGAACTTAGTAGTGCCAAACGTGAAATAGTCAAAGGTACATTTGGCATGACCGCTTTGGATATTTTTTTTCTCATTTATAGTAGTTAATATTACGAAAAGTAAATTTACAATATTAGAGTATAATATATCGTGCAAAAACCTTCTTTATGTGTACCATTCACCAAATACGATGTTCTAATATACAACTATGCACTTTGGTTTGGTTAAAAAACGGGCGGTATCGTTGTTTCGCTTGTAATTATTTTGCCCCCCCCCTGGCGCCTTGGCTGGGTACGCCACTGCAACATGCCATACATAATTAGAACTTCATGTTTGGTTTTTTCTCCACAGCAAAAATGCTGTGTAGTTTTGAGCTTTTACTGAAAGCAATAATCTTATAGCTAGAATAAACGCATTTTGAAAAGATTTTTTTCGAAGCAGATTTAGGTGTGAAGGTGATTGATAAATCTAGCAAAAATATGATTGTATATCATATTGAGGATACTAAACATGAATCTGTTAACAGATAATCATATTTGATGCCCTATTGGTCTCTACCAAACAATTAATCTGAGTCATCTGTATGTGACACCCTTTAATCTGCAAAGAGAATAAACGACTGTTCCTACTACATGAATAAAATAAACAAGTC
>JAHZNE010000253.1:0-22369 GCA_027744055.1 Callyntrura sp. NNG-2020 | reverse complement strand
TGTATAATATATGTTTAGTCTAATGTATATAAACAAATACAAACACGCACAAACGCTTCGAACCCATGAATCTATTATCCGTTTAAAGAAAATTTGTGAAGTTGACTACGGATAAACGAAGGCTGCAAAATAAATGAATTCGCCAACTTTAAGGTTCACCTCGAATGACAGAACGGAGTGACAGGAGAGAAGAAAGGGAAACAATAAATACTGGAGCATTAGATAACTGTCGTTATATGTATCGGCGTAGCCATATTGTTACTCTCGCACAACCCAGGATTTTCACTGTGAATGTGTCCTACTTTAACAGGGGTCATCGATTATGACTTGGGGCACAATTTGTAAAGCTGTACTTCCCACAAGGACGACACCTTTGTACACGAGACATACAATAAGAGAAAAGAATGATGCACACAAAAAATTGCGCTCGTTTTGGCTATGTGTCATTTTGTGTGAAATTTTCATTCCATCACCGTCCATCCTATTCATCTCGTTAACCTGGTTATTCATGTGAATGTAAAAGAGAAAGTGAGTGTGTGTTCGCTCGATAAGCTGTCGAGGAAGAGAAAAAAACCAGTCGTTGTCGCTGTCGTGCCAGCAAGTTTCAAGAAACTACGCTCGCTATACCGATAGCTGAAGAGGGACCATCTCTTCCCGTGTTCATTTTTTGTGGGCCTTTCAGCACAACCACAGGCAAGTGAAAGCAATAATGCAGAGGTGAAAGCATCCTTGTGATCATCACACATCATCCTGCTTTGAAACACTAACAAAGGCAACATACTTCTTTCACAAAAATGGTTACATCATCCGTGAGTGGTGGTGGTGATGACGGTGGGCACAATCAAAAAATATAATAACGTTTTGCAACCACCTCCAGGAAGAAAACGGCCAAAGAAATGGCAAAGACTGAGACAGAAAAGGATGAATGTGTGAATATATGAATAAATTCTGTCAATGTAGTACAATACAAGCTTTCTTCCAAAGAAACCAGATAACATATACGTAAAATTCATTCACGCAAAAAATGGCGAGCGAGAAGGACAAAAAGAGACTATTGTGAAAGTTCTCCGGAGCTGAGTAATGAAAATAGGGAAAGGCATCCTCCACCGCTGTCTCTTTCTCTCTGAGAACTATTCCGAAATGAGGAGAAATGTTTCTCCCTGGAAAAATTGAGTTTCCGTCGTAGCTATTTTGTGGCTGTGTGGCTTTTTGCTTACTCTTCCGCCCGATCATTGTCATCATTTGCTGCGAATAAGTTTATTGAGAAACCAATCCCCATTTTCGATAGGATATGCTTGAATAGCGTTGAATTGAGCTGCAGCTTTGTTATTACGAGGAAGGAACAACACGGTGGAGACGACAACACTCTAGATGAATAACCGCGAGTAATAAGGTTTGCAGAGAGAAATGGCATACCACCCATTCTAAAAAAANGAAATGGCATACCACCCATTCTAAAAAAACCCACATAATGTAACCGGTTTGGAGTAGTGGTGGTGAGTAAAAGCTTACAAGAATATATTCGAACCAAAAAGGCCTTTGGCCTTTTCCCCATTCATTTCCGTTGTAATCCTTTTTCATGCTCGTGTGCGATTGTTGCTGCTTGTAGAGTACTTTTGGGGGAAACACGCCTACATCGGGAAACGGGGAAGGAAACCGTACAATAATACTTTTTGTCCGTCCTTGTAATCTTTATTATTGACTGGCTGACAAAAAAATTTCAATACAACAGAGGATCATCATTCTGTGTCAGTTTTTTGTTGTGTTGCTTTTCCTGGTACTACCAATTTTTTGTGGAATGTTCGAGAAAATAGAGGAAATCATGTTGTGTGATCACCAGAATTAAATATGAAGCGCCCACCATACAACCCGAGCAAGACAGGAAAAAGTAGACAATAGAAAAAAAGAGACAAACAGGAAGACAGACTACAATACTGACATAGTAGTCGCCGGTTTCTCTCTTCATTTTTATTTTCACAACGGAAATAAATTGGGGTCATTGTATTTTCCCCGGTATCATCATGATCAACTTGGGTGATCCGTTGTTTGTTTGGGAGCAACACGCGTCAATTATTTTCTTGGCACTGCCTTCATCCATTTTCATTATCACCACCCCGGCGTGTTTTCCTTCAGGGTTCAATATGGTAAAGAGGGGTGGTTGCTAGTCCTACTCTGCCCTTTCACGAAGAGAAGCGTCCCCTGTTAACAGCCGTATTACCATTTTCATCTTTTTAACATCACAAATTCCTGTCTGCCAACCACCATGACATAGAACGCCCTTCGCTCTTGTGCAATCCCGTGTACTGCGGAAAGGTTGGATTGAAGTGACGAAACCCCCCCGGAGTTTAGCGCTAGAACGTCACAAGACATCTAGCACAGTACATGACTAAATATGACTACCCCGTCTTTTCTCCCTGGTGCGTGGGTGGAACCTTTTGATAAAATCCAGCAGACAGAGAGATATACATCGTGTCATCTGCAGAACAAGCCTGTTTACATTTTCTCTCGTTGTTTTCCCTTTTCGGGGAATTCATTTTGCAACAATGCTGGGCCAGAGATACCAGGATAAGCAAACAATATTATCCCAGCATCATTAACCGTGCTCATCCTTTGAAAAGGGTCAAAATTAACGGGATCGGGTTCGTGTAAAATGACGACGATGATGATGCGTTCCAGCACTGTTATTAAAGCACAACTTGAAAACCACCAAAGTGAACAGCAACAAAGTTTTCTCTTGGGAGAGAAACAAGTTCAAAAGAGTTCATCAAAAACAACACACGGTTCTCATCTCCGCTTCATTTACATTCCCCAATCCTACTCTTGCTTTCACTCTGTCAGAGTGAAATAGAAGATTGATTTAGAGAAGCAGAGATCATCATCGTCATCGTCTGCAGCATCATTTCATCAAGAGAAAGAGCAGCAGCGGAATAATCAACCAAGAACCTATAAGCTATGGTGTAAGTATATTAATCTGAATAATGCGTTGGTTGCGTACCGAGTTTTCCATCCTGGCTCTTTTATGGCACTAGTAGTGTTCACTGTATTTCCACTTAATGCTGATATCTCTAAATCTCCTTTCAGAACGGATGATAAGAGTATAGACATATTTATTTACAAAACAATACAAATGATAAAATCCGACTGGGTATGACAGGTATCCTCAGTGCTTGTTTATCATTTCTGGAAAACACTCTGCATCTTGTAGAGTGAAGGAGCTGGTAATTAGAAAATAATTAGAGGTGTACAAAAAATGAAAAGGTGAAAGCAATTGGAACTTCAAGGTTACCCAATTTTAGAGAGCAATGCTCTCATTTGGTTATGCTATGCAATACATAATTTATTTAAAATATTAATTAAGTTTATGTTTTTCCACATTTTCATGTACGCTTTTGCGATTCAAGTGTTCCCAAAAATCATCGTTCAGTACAAAAAAGAGGAAATTAGCACATACATTTTTCTTCTCTTACGTCATCAAACTCTACTTTAAATCCTCCTATTTAGTATAAATTCAAGTAGGGAGAACGAAAACTCTGCTATATATTTCTGGATAATTAAAGCTGCTGTGGTTTATTGATGCTTCATGTGTTCGGCTGTTGATGCTTCAACTATCAAAAGTGGGGCCCTAATATTAATTAATTTTATGTTTTTCCACATTTTCATGTACGCTTTTGCGATTCGAGTGTTCCCAAAAATCATCATTCAGTACAAAAAAGAGGAAATTAGCACATACATTTTTTCTTCTCTTACATCACCAAACTCTACTTTAAATCCTCCTATTTAGTATAAATTCAAGTAGGGAGAACAAAAACTCTGCTATATATTTCTGAATAATTAAAGCTGCTGTGGTTTATTGATGCTTCATGTGTTCGGCTGTTGATGCTTCAACTATCAAAAAGTGGGGCCCTCTTTGCTTTCCTACTTCTGTAATCTCGGGTCAACAACACCACTGCTGTCATCATGCTCTTAACTCTCTTTTGATTAAGAGAGAATATTTTAATACGTTTTCCCCTTTAAAATGTAAATCCATATCGGCGCGTTATGCAAGAGCTTGTACGTGTTTTTGTTTGCCTTGGCAAACCACGACTCTTCAAATAGAGAATTCCAGTTCGTTTTGAAAAACTAGTTTTTCAGTTAAATATACACATGTAGCCAGAATTCATTAGTGCTCGTAATAATACCCCTTTACCGAAAAACAACTTTTCAAGTTGGTTGTTTACCGTCGTGACTTTTTCCTATTTTATGGTATTATCAGGAAAGTGGGGAACATCATCATCTAGCATAGCATACACCTGTCATCGTTCAGCTATCCACTTCATTTGCATTTTATACCGGCGAGACTTCCACCTATTCATTCCTTCTCTCCATCTCTCTCTCCCTCGCCCCTTTCTCGGTTTCCTTTTCGTACATGTATATTTATTTTATGAATTAATAAACATATGCGAACGTATTTATTTTCTCCCAGGCGTGCAGTACTTCATCACAAAACATTCTTGCTCGCCTACCTACCGACGCTCTCCACAGCTTTTAGCTCAGCGTCGTTTTGCTTGGTGTTAGATGATTGCATGTGCATACATACGACTCGTATCGTAGTCGTCGTCACGGTTAAAATTATAAATAGTTAAGTAGAGCTCACACTTAATTTTCCGAGAACACACACACACAACCCATAAAGTGATGATGTCTGCTCTGACAAAATGCGAGATGAAGAGCCGAGCAAAGCAGGAGCTCGCATGTAAGAAGCGCGGGCATGTAAAAAGGGAAACAAAAGTCATTTTCGCCTTAAATAATACTCTTTAGAATTAACGCCAGTAAAGCGCAAAGTAGTTTAGTTATACCATATACTGATTAGGCAGCACGTTACGAAGCAACCGAGTGAAAGTAATAATAGCCGGGCTGTACTTTGTGTCTATTTATTAACACGTACATGCTATACCGTTGGGAAAAGTACTAATATTATGTTGCTGACCATTTTTAGAGAAGAAAGTCAAAATGTTTTCCTTTTCTGTAGGGTTCCTCGGAAACTAGTATTGTGTACATAAAGTTTGTCGGAGGCAATGTTTTTCTCCTACAAGGACGGGAGAAATGTACGCAAGTGAAAGTAGAATAATAATCACGCACATTCATTTACTTTCTCTTGTTATCCTCCCTTCCGATTTTGCGTGAGGAGAAATATGTGAGGGGGAATATACTGACGGAGTAGATACACATCGCGATATTTTCACTGCAGGGGCGTTTTCACTGCAGGTTTCCCGGAATGCTAAGAAGGTTTTTCGGGGAGAAAACAGGATTTGTTATAATGATTCATTACTGTCTTTTCCACTTCTGTTAGCATTATCAACACCAAAATACAGGTCATAAAATGTTGCCATCTCAGCACGATGGGGAAAGAAGTCGAAAAGAAACAAGGGAGTTTATCTGTGCGTACACAATCGGCAGAGACAAACGGGAAAATTCATTCACTTTCTCTCTAGATGTATGTATATTCCCTTGAACTGGTATTTTGTACTTCCGTTTTGCGTTGTCGTATATATACGAATCTTCAATATTATGGGAATGGCCGTGCGAATATCCCTAGAAGTGGAGTGCTTACTCAAGGATAAGAGCCACATTACTTAGACACGCATTTAAGCTGGTAGTGTAGAGTAAAGCGTTAAAGGAAAGTATCAAGTGTTGCAATCACATTTCGTGCAGTGGGTATAATATTCATCCAAACTAATGAAAAGAAAGGAAGGAACGTTTGTGCAGTGAGCTCTTAGAGAGGTAATAAAGTATCCGAGTAGGTAAAGAAAGGTTGAAATGGGAAAGAAAACGCTTAACTTAATTTTCATGCATTCATTTTATTCTCAGGCTTCTCTCTCCCTCTCCTTTCATTCATTAAGGTAAGGAGTAAAGTCAGCAGCAACAAAGGAGTATCTGATCAGCATACCCCGTTTGTCTAAATTTACCCCGGTTTTTTTCTTCTCGCTATGGTGACACCATGACGTGCATACGAGTAAAAAATGAGGATGGTTTGCCCATTAACGTAAAATTGCATACTTTTCATCGTGCATACTTAGAAACTAAGCATTAGTTAAACACTAGCATATACATGTACATCACATGCTTACTAACACATCTTTTCTCTCGATGTTATCTATATGGAACAATGATTTGCATTGCTGGTGCTTCTTCACGCGGTTGCCATTGCCATTTTTTAAGTAGTCCACTCCTCTCAACTACTTTTAATGAGATCGATTAGAGTTGACAGGCACATCATCTGGGGAAAGCAGCTAAACTACGGAAAGGGAAGGCATACGAGAGAAAGTAAACATGTGGAAAAAATCGACGCGCTGTAAAGTTTTGTGGCCATCTTAACTAGAGGTGTGACAGATATAGGTCTAGTATATGTACGCTCTTACTTTCTCTCCTGTGGGTTGCTCCCATAATTTGCCGTCTCTTTGGGCTTTCCACTCAGGCCAGAAGTGGCAGTAGAAGGAAACCACAAATTTAATGAGAAATGGGGCTATGGGAATGTGTTTAAGCTTATGTCACGACTTTTCATCAGGACTCTGGCGTTGCCACGTCAACCTAACACTAGAATGAAGATAGCCTTTCGTGTGAAAACAAATCATGTGTTTGTACGACGTCGGATTCTAACACGCCGGGTCTGGATATGCATCTTTTTGTATCTTAAAACTTTTACAATCGTTCATACCCAAGAAACGCATGTTTCGTCTAGCATAAAATCCCATTTACTTTTCAGAAAACTATAGGCATATCTGCTGACGTGGCCAGTATTTCAAGTTGCCCACAATGGAAGGTGTACAGCTAAAGAAAGATAAAAGCGTCCCTAGCCATGTTCTTTACATGTCAACTTGGATATTTTTGTGCGTATCTGTCTGCTTCTATTGTTTGTCCCTCCAGTTAAAATAGCTTGTGTCATCTGAAAATGAAAGCTATAAGACAGTAGTACACGTAAAATAAAAGGACGGCAAGGTCTATCATCACGAAGGATTAGAAAACGCTACAAGAAGGGACAATTGTCCCATCTTAAAACCACCTCAAAATGCTGCTTTTTGCGTGGGCTAAATATAGGAGAGACCCACAACTTTGCAGTCACTGTCCCTTTCAGCAAAAATGTCTGTCGGGTCCATTCAACCAAAAAGTAATTTTCTTTCATTACTTCTTCTTTCCACGATCATTCTAATGATATCTGCGGCAACTACGGCTATAAGATTGTACCTGTATGTAAAAAGGAAAGTGGTAGAAGGTGTGCAGTCTTGGGGAAGTATTATAAAAGGATAAGGCAGTTTAACATTGTACCTCTCTCGCTTTCTCCCACATTCTTTCTTTCAAGTTTCTCCCACACCAGAAATATCAAGGTAGCAGTGAGATAGTTAGGTAGTCTAAAGATGAAACACGCCATTATTATGTAGATTGAGTATGCACACATCCACATTCATATTCTTGCAACAGCCGAGCCGCGACCAAAAGGTACGACGGGTGAAAGCATCGAGCGAGAAAAAAGGGTCCGACAACGGCAACGATTACTGCTGTGTCTGTGCCCAAATGCAGAATTTCTAGGATTGTGCACTGACGCATATGCATTCCTTGACGTACTTATATGCCCAGGTTGCTATAGACTTATAGACACTCCCGATTTACATTAATGGCGTGCCTATCTCCATGTGCATTCTTTCGTTCATTGCGTCGTTGTCGTAGATGTAGCCGGCGGTGGATCATCGCTTTGTAGTCGTCAGCGTAGTCGTCATCACCAACCAAATCGTGTCTCTCTCTCCTACTTTCATTTGTGAAACAAAGCAGGTTCTAGTAAAAGCTTCAAAAGATAAAACGAGGAAACAACTACAAGATTACAACTGCCAACTAGAGACACTGGAGAAAGTTTCGGGGGAAAGCGCAGTCAATCTTGAACAGTATTTTGATTACATGCTAGGCATAGGTACCACCGTACTAAGACTAGGAACACGATAATTTTTGAAGAGGCTTATATAATTTAACTATTCACACTTTCACTCTTTTTGGAACAGGTGCATTTCTTGCTTGCCTTTCGTTTGTACTAAGACAACATGAGCAACGGTAACGGTAATGGTCATAGTAAAAGGCTGTATGGCGTATATACAGATAAAAATATAGCGTTTCTACTTCACTTTTCTTGTATTTTATTTAATAGACGTATGGATAGGTATAGATGGATGGATAAGAAGGAAACGTGGGAGTATTTGAAAGCTCTGGATTGTTATTCTCAATTGTTTTCATTTTTTGAGGGAACTAAAATGAAAACAATTTAAAGTAATATTCTGCACAATACCATTTTAGTACTGCTTTCCTCAGGAAGAGTTACAATAACGCTCAGTAATGACTACAGCCAAGGAGAAAAGGTCGAAGGCTTATGAACTTGATGCGGATTTCTCTGGAATAGACAAAATGAAACTATTTCTAAGTTTCCTAAACAATTCCATAAACAGAACAATTTGGCTTATCTCGAGGAACATGATCACAACTGCAATGAGCTACAAATCTGTTTCCCTCCATCTTTCTACCCTACTCGGCTTTTAATGCCTCGAACTTGATACTTTCGCTTAGCAAAGGGCATATAGGTACATTCGCTTTGCAAAAATACTTAGAATAACATATTATGTAAATTGTGTATATACAAACGCCAGTGTACTTTCCCCAGAACGAAGTATAACCTAACTACATTTTGTATCAACAGTAAACATTGTTTTGTTCTCTGAGGAAAAATCAGCGATTTCCAGAAGTGGGACGACAGGAATCGGATTTTAGTGCAACGATAGTGGAACTCTCTCAAAACTAAAACACTGCGAATTTTCCCAAAAAATGCTAAGAGAGTGGAGCGGCGGAGAGAGAGAGAGATAGAAAGAGAGAGAGGAAAGGGAGAATGGGAGCAAATCCTGATTTCCATAAACGTGCTCCAGTTTCACATATTTTTGTCGAGTGTGTGAGTTTTTTGTCCCTTTGTGAAATCCAAGACACACACACACACTTTCTACTCTTTGTCAGTATCAAAACAATGTGAAATCAGAGATGAGGAAAGACAAAAAGAGACTAAGTGCCTTTTTTCTCTCTCTACACACACACACCACATATTCCCGTATTTATACACTCGTATGTGTACTTTTGTCCTATACATATCCTACCTACAGGCAAAATAGAACATTCTAGAAAATGTGTCCTACTCTCCGTTTTCTATTGCTAAGTACATGGAGAGTGTACCGGGGAATAGAGACAGATTCTGTTTTCATGTTTTTATTTTCTGTCCGTTTTTTTCTCTACTCTGAGAGTGAGGATAGAAGAGACGGTTTCGTACACAAAAATAGAACACGATGCTAATGCACTAGAAACAAAATATTCTTACATGTTGTTCAAAAAAAGTATTTGACATTGGACTATGTGAGCTTTCTCTCTTTTCTGTTTATTCAAATGCGAGCAATGTCTTTTGGATGTTTTTGCCAGGAATTCCATTCAGATATACAAGGAGGAAGAAACGAGGGTATTCCCACTGCCACTGTTAATGCTGCTGCTACTGGCCTAAAATTTATGAAAGAGAAAGTTGTATAAATTTTGTGGCTGTGTAATATATTATACGAGATTTTTTGGTACTTTATTGTACATCCGTATCTCCATCATCGTCATCATCCTCTCTTTTCCTTCGTCACAGGAAGCATTTTTGTGTATCACTCCGGGGGAGTGTGGTAGTGGCAGTCGGAAAAAGATTTGTTGTTTAGTATCTTCCCCCTTTCCCCTTTCTCTCTCTTTCTTTCTCTCTCACATGGTCCTTTCTAAAGCTAAACTTTTTTTCGAGTAAAATGTTTTATCCCTTTGAACGGATTGGGTCTTCATTGTTGCACGCTTTTAAAGGGAAAAGCTGCTTTTACAGGGCAGATCGGACTGGGTAGCAAAAAGGCAAAACGTTGTACACATCGAACCCCATCCTGTTTGCGGAGGTTTCATTTTACAAGTTACACGAAACTGGGAAGAAGAGAAAGCAGAAGTTCCTGCTGGTTGGTGGGGTGCTCGGGCTGGCTGGTACAATGAGTCACAGACATGATGTTGTTGGCGTAACTTTGTGAAATTTGATACATTTTTTTAAAAAGCTCAAGTCAGATTTTCATGAGGGTGGTATTCACATGAAAGAATCAAGTTGACGTTTTTTGTGATTTATTCCTTCGTGTAGTAGGGAATCAGCACTCTTGTCCCAGCAGCAGTTCATGGTTTGAGACAGACACACACACCAAGCACCAGCTTTACTCCAGGCGCGGAATAGTTGAGTAGTGTCACTGGAGTCTTTTTGAAAATAGATACTTAACACATTATGCATACATTTCACACCTATAAGTCATTTTTAGACAATGATGAAGACGACGGTTTTCAAGGGAAAGTCAACTCGACTTGGTTCTCTCTCTCGACAAAAAGTTCATTTTACGAATAGATTTCATGTTTACGTGAATATTTTCTTTTTTTGGGTAAAATTCAAGTTTTTCTTTTGAATAAAGCTAAACATTTCTGACGACTGGGAGGATCGCTACTTTTATCAGAGTTGCTTTGTAAGTTGCAAAATGTTTTCAGAAAGAAAGTTTCTCGTTTTCCACCACCCCTTCTCCTCACTCACTACCTCGGGCAGGAATTGTTGGAGCCTTTATTTATGTACCAAAGTGTGAATACTTCTCACATATATCCATACATGCCGGTTTCTATCAAGTGTAATCAGACATGTTAGATGTGACTTTTTCTCGTTTTCCCTTTTACTTTCTCTTATAACCAAGTTTTATGTTTCAATTTGGGTAAATGAAGCGGTAGAGGCACTGCCAAGGAAAGTAGGGAATAGACAGAGTAGATTAGAGTCAGGTAGTCCTGTCACCAAAGATTAGGCACTGACTTTCCCTGAGATTACTTACCCGTCTTCTTTTATCCCACTCTACCTTGCTACAACATTTTTGGTAACCAGAGAAAAAAGTAAACAGCAGAAGAATCAAGCGTGTAAAAAGTCGCAAAGTCATTCTAGTTCTCACAAAAGTGTTGGTAAGTCGCTGAAAACCCTATTACAATTGTATTTGGTTAGTAAAAAAGACGCGAGCCCTGGTGAAAGTTACGATGTGAGCTGTACAGAGCGATAAAGCAACATCCCGTTAGTTTAAGTAGACATACATTTTTCTTTCTCAGGGACATTCATTTTTTCATCCATTCAAATGAGTGCCTATGAAACGACACATAAACGACAGCCCCAACGACAACGAATTCCGTGACTTTGATTGAGTTGTCTAGTATAACATTGTAGGCTGTCTCACCATCCAGAAAAGATAGCGAAGAGGGAGAGATCATTGTGCACTTGATTTGTTCTCCTTCGTTTTCAGCCGGGTATATAGGGGCTGTTCACAAAGTGAAAGCGCCACAATATAAATTCCCGCTAGTGGGCTAACAACCTAGAGATTGGGAAACGTTTCAAGTTTCCGGTGCCGATAAAATTCAAATATGCATATAAATTGAGGTAGTTATACCAGTGTAAAAGGCAGAGACGAAGGCGGCAAAAAAATCAACAAAAAATATACAACTGAACCAGTCGTGTTTGGTTGTCAGAGAATGAATGTTAGTTATGTGTAGCAGCTTCCTGAAGAAAAAAATAACAGTTCGTTACTCCACAGAAGTCGCAATTGCTGCGCTCCCACCATTTTTTGCGTTCTTTCCAAAATATAAAATCTCGACGTCAGTTTTCGACACTCAGACAAAAGCGCTGTATTCACAGTTTCATTTTTGCTTTACAAATGTCACGCCAAGCAAAATAATATTTGAGTTTTTTCCTCTATTTTTTTTAAATCGCTGCGTGTTTTTCCGTATTCCAGTCTGCGTGTATTTTGCGTATTTAGTTAGGCCGGGAAGGATACAAGTACAAAGAAAAAACTGGGGAAATCTCTACTGAGAATCATTATTTTTCTTTTTTTTTCTTGCAACTTTACCACTTTTTCTTTCCTGTCTCCAGAAAATTGTAAGTACATAGAGAAAGTGTCCAAATCCAAAATATACTAGCCAACTTAATCAAAACCCAGGCTATTTGTTAGAAACAAGGAAGGAACCTGTCGCAGAAGGTCTAATGCTTTACGGCACGCACACACCCTCCCCCATTCCTTGCTGGAATCGTAAAATTCAATCTCATTTTTCAATGTGCACCTTAGCAGTCTTTCGAAAACGACGTTACATTTTAAGACTTGTGACTTTCTCTCACTTTTCCTGCCATTTAATCTAAATAGTAAAAGTTCTCTTATGCGATGATCTCCATACCTTGTGGGATATTGTAATGATGCATAATATTAAACCGACAACTCGAAACAGTTTTGCACCGAAAAAATTCGTTGGCAACACTACTGAAAAAACATTCATGAATAAGAGCAGCGTTGGCGCCTATTTTATTTTACTTTAAAACTGCTTTATCAGTTTGTCGCAAAGAAAATAAATTTCACGGTCACTCCGTAAAACGAGGTGCTTGAACACTTGAAGATTTATTGGACTTTGAACCTTTGCTTTCTCTGCAGGCGAAAAACTTAACTTGCCACTTTCCATATTAAAACCGGATTAAAACACAAATATTTAAAGACTTTCGTGCTCTGCCACTCTGAGGTATCGGTTGCCTAGGAAGATTATTTTCAAAAGAAACTTTCTCCCAGCACTTAAAATCTAATCAAAACGACATTTCTTAATCCTTTCTCTCTCTCTCTTTATTACAATTCAGAAATTTACTCTATAACTTAACTTTAACAATACGGCAATTCTAGACCGGTTTGAATTTCCACCTTTTATTACCATTTTAGACAGCGGATGCATAAAATAGACATTTCCCTTTTCCCTTACTAAATTGCCGCTGATTTCAACAATTTCCGTTTATGTACCTTCTCGCCCGCAATAAACCATCATATTTGGTATGCGTCTACAGTACTTTCACTTCAGGAAAGCGATTTTGCAACTTCTTTTAAAAAGTCAAAATCGTAACAGCCCTACTCCGCCTTCACTTGAAGTTATCTTATATAGGAATAATATGTATTTAAAACCATCCCAGAAAGCGTTTCTCCTCAATGACTTTCATCCCCATTCCCTCTTTATGACTCACATTAAGGAACCGTCAGATATGAAACTGGATAAGCGTACAAGTAAAATAAATGGTAATGCGTGCTTTCTCCTTTCTCCCTAAGCCAAGAAGTAGTGTACAAAGCAGAGAAAGCGAAATAAAGTTTGCAACTTACACTTATCAACGTAAGGGTAATTTTTCCTGGGTGGCTGCTGCTGAATAGCAGTTTGATGTGCGGGTGCTAAAGGGTTCTCTGATGACAACGCAGAAGACGCTGATGATGATGATGCTGATGATGCTGATGACGACGAGGGGGACGACGATAACGAGGTGGCCGATAATGCCGGCACTAAGTCGGTTTGTTCAGGTGACCCTGTTATTACTCTTAAATCACGGTCCCCGGATAATGCTGATACTGCAGCTCCTGATGTTGATGATGATGATGTGTCAGCAGCAGGGGCCTCTGCCATGGCCAGAGCCATTGCTGAAGCTCCTAAAATGACCACGTTACCACTACTTGTATATCTATTTTGAATAATGTTTTCTTTACTACTGCTATGATGAAGATAACCTTTGTTGTTGTTATCATTAACATTATTAGTATCACTACTGCCAGTACCATTGTTTCCCTTGTAATTACTATTGCCTTCCCCACTATCACTCTTTAGCGCTACCATTCTCGACACCGGGACCCCTGCCGGATTTATTGGAGCGCCACCTAGAAAGCTGCTTCCTTCTCCTGGAGGACTCCCCCTTAAGCTGGTTGGTGACAGGGAACTTACACTTGTCGACATCGACGACGACGTGGATGGTGACGACGATGGTGGGAAATATGAGACCGAATTCCCGTTCCGGCTTATTCCTTTTCCATTATTGGAACCACCACCAGTCTCGGAAGCGTGTCCTATCACTGCAAGAAAGCCAAACAAAAAGACATTTACTACCATATTCAACTCCTTTATCTGTAGCCAGCATCGTTTGCATAGTTATACTTGTAGACCTCTTTCACTAAAAATATTATGGTACTTCTGGATGGAGAAAGGTCTATATGAGAATTTTTTGGGTTATTATTCCCTTTCTTTTATTTCTTCCTTCTGGCCACGTTGTTTACTTTGTTGCGGGAAAAGTAGAACAGGCGGTAGCTTTTAAAGAGAAGGACAGCAGCCACTGCCATCATAACCGCAGGTTTCTCTTTGCTTGCACAGCTGCCCTTCTTCCGATTAAGGGGAAAACTAAGAAAGTGAAAATGCGTCAAAAGTATGGTGACAAGATGGAGAGGGGAAAAGTGGTTGGTGTTTCCATAAAATTTTCTCTTTGTTGGGCGAGAAGCCCACTTGTGTTGTGTGCTCCTTTTAAAGTCGTCGCCTGCCATTTATTACCCACACTAAATAGCTTTATTACGGATTACTGCACGACGCCAAAGATCTTTTCTGTACACTTTCCCCCTTGAGCAAATTATGGAAAATGGGGAGTACAAAAGTACGTGCGAGCGTGAGCCCCCATAATAATCAGCAGCAAGAGTGGGAATGTTTGAACAGCGCCCTCCGGAATCACAGGGAACTCTAACGCCGTGAAAATAAGCTTCACCACTATTCTTACACAGTTCCAGTATGGTAAGAAATCATTACGATTACTATTATTACTACCATCCGCCAAGAAGATTCTATTGTGAATATTACACCGGATAAAATCTGCCTGGCCACCACTCCCTCGAGAGGATCTTGACATTTTTATTTTCTTAAACAAAGCCCGCCATTCCATTGAAAGAGCAACTTTCCCACTCTGTGTTTACAGTACCGCTAATGATAACAATCCTGATGGGGGTAGCATAAAGAAAGAGATTGTAGAAGCACGTGTCCTACCCTCGGATTCTCTCGTGGAACCCCTTGAATCAACCCACACACAGCAACTTTATAATTGGAGTAGAATAGAAAGTTAGAAATAGGTCAGAGAGTGTCTTGTTCCGTCGTCGTCTTTAAGGATGACGATGGAGCTTTCGGAAGGGAAGCATCAACAAGAATGCCTTTTGTAATCTTTTATGCGTAAGCATCCCTGAGCTCCACTCAAATGGCCGGGATGGATGCTCTGTTTTGGTACTGCTACACCGTCAAAAGAGACAAATACTTTTTCATGGTAGATAGTGTGCCATTATAAGTACGCTGTACTACATGATAACAGGTAGATGGCCAAGTTGAACTTTTAATAATAACCGTCTTACTTATCTTCATCTCTCCCCATCTTATCGCCAAGTCTTAAAAATTCTAAACAAAATGAAAGAATGTGCCTATGCGTAAATTACGAACTGTTAATCGTTAGCAACCAGGGAGAACGGAGATTTATTAACCGATAACTTTACTTCAGCCATAAATGCCCGCACCTTTTAATATCCCGCCCGCACTAAATGCTTACAGGGGTGGGACGCCGACATAACGGAAAATAATTCCGGTCTTGCAAATTTTTACCGCAACTCATACCCTACTACAAAGCACGCATTCTCTCAGGACTGGGTCATTAAGAAAGTACGATAACAACGGCGCATGAAAGTTTTTAAAACTTTATTTCCTCGTAAATAAACATACAGTCTGTAAGTTTAAGATAAGCCGAAAAGTTTGTTCGAGAAAAAGAGAAAGTTGGAAAGAAAAACTCGTAGTTAATCTATAGGGATGCTAGGGATGGAGTTCATCTTTACATAAAGACATGATTAAACACAATTAGTTAAGAAAGCAAGAAACTCTTCTTTATTACACAGTAGCTAATATTCTCCTCAATCAAAGAGGTACTGGGGCACACATTCTCTTTGCCGTATGCTCCTCCTCCGAGGTCACTTTGAAAATGACCTCCTCTAAAAAATAAGCCGCCATACATGATCGCATAGTACCTATCACCTCCTACACTCCTTTCTCTGTACATTTATTTATCCTATTTTCCCTTCGGTCTATAAAATTGTAGCAGTAAACATGAAAACCCTAGAAACGTTGTTTCGTTTTGCACTTTTCCCTTTGCCGCCGCATTGCCTTATCATGATAACATTTTGACTTCCTATAAACCGGTATACTGAAAGAAAATAAATGCTTCCAAATGTAGCCGGTTTTGTACCTACTCAGCAGCAATAACGGTAAAATAGCAGAAATAGCGGTATTAGTTGTGTGTGGTTTCAGGTTTTTTTTTCCTTTTGGCGTAGCTTAATGCCAGCTTGGCGGAAATATACTGACGGAAAGGTAGGAAAGAAAACATCCTGTAAATTGACTTTCCCTGAGCCTCTTGTCGTTTTATACAGTATGTTCCGTATTTTTGGCGTTATTTATTAACTATATTTTCCTTTTTATGGCAAGAAACTTACTCTGAAATGGATGGGGAAACAGAGAGAAAGTCCGTTTCCTACAGAGTATATCTGCATTTATTTATAAGTGTTATCCTTATTTATACGTGTTTCTTTCTGTGACCCCGGGGTTGGTCTAGATTGAGACGGCTGCTGCGTGTAGACTAAAAAAAGTTGCGTGTGGGACTACACGTGTAGGAATTGAAAGTGTGCATGAATATCCAAGTTTGTTGTTCTCTAATATGATAAAAGAGCAACACTTTTTCATAAAGTGTACCGATTGTAGAGCGCGAGTACTAACAGCATACCGCCAAGAACCAGTTTTGGTTTTGTTATTCTGATGCTATTAGTATTGTCGGTTGAGAAGAAATATTGTTTCAAAAAATAGGAAAAAAAGTTTTCCAAAAAGAGTCAGCTTGTGAAACAAGTATAACATATATGCACTGATGGTCTACGTAGATATGTTTGGATGGATACGACACGAAGAAAGAATAAATAGTCAAAACCATAAGGGAGAGAAAGCGAGAGAAACTCCAAGCACACACTTTCTTTCACTTCCGCTGCCACACTGTGATACTTGTCCAAGTCGGCTTTGTATGAAAACTTATTTTTCTCTGCAGTGCATAAATGTGAGACGAGGTCTGCCTAAAAACGTAAGACGGAATTGTGCGTGAAAGAGAGCGACATGGCTGACCGTAGAGACAAGGGAAAGTGGTGAAGTAGAAATATAATGACAGGAGCATGCAAGCAGACAGTTGTGTGCTGCGTATATCTCTGCCGTGTCTATGTACATTTTATATGCTGGTGGATTAGTATAGTATGATGGGTGGTAAAAGCGTAAGAAAAATGCGTAGACACCATTTAACATCAAGATGACACGTCTTCGATAAAGCAATACACAGTTGGCAGGAGGATAAAGTTCCTAGAGATAAAGGGTAAAGTGACTTTCTCCGGGGAGTGAAAGAAGGTAAAGGCGAAAGTTTCTAAAACAAGGAAATTGTGTGCAGTACCAGGAACAAAGGTAATCGCAGGAAGGGAGTACAGGGTAAATGCATGCCCTTGCAACTCTGTTGCCTTGTCGAGAAGTGTAAGTAGACGTGTCACTCACATGCCATCGAAACTCAAATAACCTATAAAAAGGTTGTCTTGACACGAGGGGTACTTTTTAAAAATCGTTTGCTGGCCCCCTGGTACGGTCCTGCTTTATTCCTTCTAGACGCAGCTGCGTTTTTTCTTCAAGAAAACACGCTCTCTGTTCAAGAAGACAAGAAAAAACGAAGATGGCATTGAAAGCTAGATAAATTGGCTATTTATACGGTTTTTAGAGTTGTCACCTTTCTTCTTACGTACAACATGTGCACCTAGCCATAGTGATAACCACCATGACAAAGAATATCATGATAAAAAATCAGCACGTGTGCTGCAGACCTTGCTCACGTTTTTCTATCTCATTTGCCGACAAGTTCACCAGCAAAAAGAAAACCAAGTGCATTCAAAAAGAGAAAGCTGATACGAAATTTGTTCTGCCACGTGCAGCATTTTTTCTTTTCCATTTTGTAGTCATAAGCCCCTTCATCACGTTTCTTTTGTCAGAAATATGAAAAAAGTAAGGTTGCTGCTTCGACAAGTTTGCCGGAGAGAATACTAAAGTCAACCCGAATAGTTTCCACTGGCTGGAGCTGCGTGTATTACGGATGTCTCACGATTCTCTTTTGTGCCTTGTAAAAATTCTAGTTTCCAGAGTTAAGTGGATATGTCTACATCTGTAAAAGTATTACCAAGCCGGAAGGGAGAAACTGGAGTTGCAGAGCTAGCAAAGCGAAAAATAATGTAATATAAACTGTCCAACTCTACTGAACTCCGGGCAAGTTGAAAAAAGTCGTCATCTGAGGAGGGCAATGACGATTACGCTGAGGGTTTGTACATGTATGGAGATTTTATACAGTTTTCTTTCTTTTTGTTTCAGATGTTAACGAATTGATACTAACCGTTGCAACGTAATTGTCATTCACCAATTTCCTTCTGGCATTTCTCCTTGTCATGGAGAATCATTCATGCTATTATTGGTTTTGTTCAACCTTTAAAGAACGAGGACAGAACCAGAAGCAAATTTGAATGTAAATTTGCTGAAATAGAGTTATCCAGACATGACATAATGCTCATTTCAAACGTGAGAGAAAATGTCCTTTTTATTATGACTTGCTTCCTCTGCTACGTATATGCATCCACTTAAAAATAAATGAAGCAGACAGAAAGCAATGTAATAATTTTACGCACAACATTTCGGACTTTTATTACTGTTCCCGCCTACTTGAAAAATGATTACGTAATGTCGTTGCTCAATGTCTGAGAACAATCGCTTGTCGGCGTTTTTCTCTTTTCTTCTTGTCTACTCAAGTGCAGTGCCAGAATACTTTCACCAGAGAGGTTATACATGGACTGCACATTGTCTTGTCCTTTCATTTTGCAATATCCTTCAACTAAAGCATTTTGAGGAGTAGAAAAGTTGTTTCAATATTTATAAATTTGATTTTTTATGAGGAAATCCAAATTGGGAGGGAGGAGTAGGACATTTTTTAGTTAAGTACGAGCGTTGTCGTCAAAATCATTGTTGTAATGAACTTGTTTACATTAAGGGCTGGCAAACTTGTTTATAATCCACGCTACACTACCAGAAAGGAAGCAGAGTAGAGAAATTTTTATGAATTTGAGAAATATTAGAAGAGCTGTACATTTTTTCAAGATTTGTCAAGAGAGTCCTTCACGCTGAGCAGCTTATGAACGTAAATGAAGATGGTGATGAAAACAGCGTTGTAAAGAGAAAGTTGGGAAAGTTGGCACATTTCATTTCATTTTGGAATTTTCTCCTCCCGGTAGTTGTGTGATACTTGTGTCATACAACGTTGTCGAGACTAAGTCACTGTAAAATTCAGAGATGACATTTTTTCACGTACCCGAACAACTATCTTGTTGCTTTGTCAGCAGATGATCGAGTGGGTGTGAGTTTTGGAATGGAGTGTGCATTTTTTCTTCAAAGTCAGCAATGTTTATGTAAATCGGGAAAACTCAACATAGGCATAGTGAGAGAGAGAGAGAGAGAGTATTTTCCACAATTGCAAACTATGTGCCCGCACGCACTTATAGCGGTGTTTAGTGTTGTCTTTTTTGCCAGCAGTTTATTATATACTGTCCCAATTTAAGAAGAATATTTTTATTGACTATACAACTACACTTAATGGTATATTGAATACAGACATTTATTTTATATCAAATTCATAAACTGTTTAAGTGTTAGGCTGAAGTGACTAAGCATTTTCACGCAGAAATCATTTTGTAATAAAAAAGTACACAGTGTCGTATAAATTGAAATTCTTGAATTTTGTTCAAAAGGAACATTTCCCATGATCAAAACAATAAATTATATTTAGCAAGTGCACTTGTGACAGGCTTCGTGGTTGATGCTGAATGAAATTAGTGAAGCTCTGGGAACTACCCTATTTTGCTCAGTGTAGCGATACGATATGATAACATAAAACCAGGGTCCAAGTAATTATTTATGTAACATGGCATAAGAACTTGCTATACTGATTGATATGATATTACTATTTATGTCCCACAAAATTTCGAAAGGATGCTGAAGGGAAGACAGAAGCCATAAATCAGCCTCCCTTTTCTTCCCTTTTGCTGTCAACTAGAATGTTCATAGATTATATTTCAAAATTTTGTCCTTGAAATTTTAAAAAGAAAAATATCTCTCCTACAACTATTACCAATGCACTTTATGCAATGCAATGTATCGGTGGTCTTATATGTTTCACTTTCCTCTCTACTGCTTTTGATATGCGTCTTCTCCCATCAACATTTCCCACCCTAAAATCAACAGTCATTTTTTCCCTCAAGGAGCTCTTGGTAGTAGCTACCACGTCATACCCAACAGCATTTCAAGACAACTCTACTACCAGACTACCACACTCTGTCATGATGTGTTGATGGCAATCCAGTTTACTGTCCTTTTTTCTACTTTCCTTTTCTGAAAAAAGAAAACTTTTTTGCAGTCGTTATTTTTAAAGGGAGATTGCGTAATACATAATGAATGAATGGAGAGACGTCCTATTCCATCTTTCCACTCTGCTTTCCCTTTCTTTCTCTTCTCCTTGTCTACAAGTACGATGGTAAGTGTGTGAATAAGAGTGCTCGCTGTCTTCAACATTTCGTCCCTCTCGCAGTGACTGCGAGTCCTGTTGTTGAGGATGGACTCGAGTGCGACATAAACCTTGAGAAAATGGAAGAAATAAATAAGTGAAAACGAAATTCCTTCAATAGGTCTTCTCCCAACCAGAATCCTTGCGTGTGTGTGGCTCTAGCACCAACAAGGAGAAAAAAATCTAAAAAGATCTCTTATGTGGGTCTTTTGTGGATGGATAATGCAATGTATAAAGTATACTGCCGTAAGAGTGAAGGAAAGGAATGGTTGATTAAGATGTTCTCTTCCTTTCTTGTCAGGCTGCAAGTGTTCTTCAAGCGTACATTACCCTTACAAAGGAGACAAGTCTATATATATATTTGTTGTGTATCTCCCTTGATTGAGCAATTTTTGTTCTTTTCTAAAAAAAAAGTAAATTAACCCTGGGCACTCTGTCTGAATGCCAGGAAGGAACGTTGAAACTACAGTACCGAGAGAAAGACTGCTCGTACATCCCTCATCCTGGTATGATGCAGCCAGATTCCCCATTTCATTTCCCTTTTGTCAGGGTACACCTCACTCCAAAAGCAAAACACACTTTTTCTCCAGGAACAGGATATCAAGTCATTACGTTCTAATGAACCCTGGGAAACTACAGTGGGTGCCTAACTAGAGAAAGTAGGAACGTACACGCTGTACTGTACTATGTGAGTGTGTGTGACTTTTCTGTTATTCACGTCAAAGAAGGAAATCAGAAAAGGAGGAAAGAATCTTGTATAAGGAGTGATTGAGTGGGAGCATAAGACCGCCAGTGCATTTATTTCCTTACAGATATAGACGACCACGAGGGAGGGAAATAAAAGCAGAAAAGGGGGAAGTATGATGGAGTAGAAATTAATAACGGAATACTTATTCTTTCGAAAAAAAAACCCTTAAAGAGCAGAATCTTTAAAAAGACGAAGTAGAAATCCTCATAAAATATATCAGTCCCCTACTATACGGTTAGGGATGATACGAAGAGAAAGTGGAAGTTGATGGATGGATGGAAAGGATAACTTGGAATAAGTTAGTGAGGGGAGATAGGACTAGCTATGTGCGCTGAAGGAGATAGTAATGTTTTAGGGAGGCTATTAGCAAGTTTTCCTGTTTTCGTTGCTGGCTGACTGACGGTAATGATGATGAACAGGCTTCGTGTGTATATATATATGCGGAGACGTAATAGTAATAAGCGGTAGGGCGGGCGTGGGACTACCAACGTAGAGAAAAGAAGCCTTCATTTTCCTGGAATTTGGTTTCAATTCAAACGTGATCATCATCTCCCTCTCTCTGTTTCATTTTTCACAATTTACGTAATATTTTTATTTTTTCTACACCGACATGCTGGAACGCAAGACTCGTTATTTATCCTTTTACAGTTCAAAAAAGTTTTGTTCTCCGCTTGGAGGCAGGTGTTTTGACGCCAGTTTGGATTTTGGAGTGGTAAAAACTAATTGCTAATAATGAGAATCATTTCATCGTTCTATTTTATTCTTTTTGTCATTTAGTCTTGCCATTTTGCATGTTTTACTTATGCCAGGTGAAAGAAGCTAAGGTGTAGTGTAATGCAGTCGCAAAATTATGCTTCAGCGGCACAACGAAAGTATTTTGGAAACGAATGTAATATTTTTCTCGCTTCTCCAAAGTATATATGCCTAAAAGTTGTGCGTAAAAGTGATAATGGGGAAAGTGCACTTTCTTTATTCGTTTCAAAAAATGACTTGAATGCCAGCCAAAACCAGTTGTCGCTTCTTTC
>JAHZNE010000252.1:0-11227 GCA_027744055.1 Callyntrura sp. NNG-2020 | reverse complement strand
CCCAAAAAAAATGTGAAATTCTAAAGTTGAGGTCCGCCTAAACGCTAACGCCTCACCACGATAATTGTGGTGTTTGAAAAGCAGACCCCAACCCCCAATTTCTATCAAAAGTTCAATCGCTCAGACCAAACGAATCACAAAACTCAACTCTACGCAAAGTATGTGCACGCACGAAGCACACACAACACAGCATTTTTGAGAGTTTCTCGCTGATGATGGTTGAACACAACATGTTTAGTAAATCAAAACAAATAAAAAACTGCTGAAAGAAGCAATTTGCTGTAGGGGCTGCAATTGTGAATTCGTGTAAGAGTTGCCTAGAACAAGCAATATAGATGGTCGTGATTAAGGGTGATGTGATTATATATTCCTATCGAAATGTTTCTTTTTTGTTTATGCCACGCTTTTAAAAAATACGATGTGGTGTTGGGTTGGATATGATATATTTTAACAAAAAGCACATTGGTTCTTGTCAGAAAATGATTGGTTGATGATGGAATCAGAGGGGATAGTCTGAAAATGTATTTTCTTGTGCTAAAAATAAAAATAAAACACAATCATGCATCAATCGTCTAAAAGAACGAACCAACACGAGTCTAAAACAAACGATTCCTGTCCTTCTGAAAATTCCGAGTAGTTTTGAGTTATGAGCGATCAATTGAACGTCTCATAATCCAATCAACAGTCGTATATCGGTCATCGCACAACACAGGTGTAATAACACTATTTCTGCGTATGATGTATGTGGAACAAATAATTCAAACGGAGCAAATAGCACAACACCCTTGAAAACACACGTCACATGTGAGAAACTGCAATTCTCCTCAAAAATAATCACGAGTGACACTATCACGATCATCATTTACAGCAAGTAGTCACGACTATCTAAGTACAGAGCTATCTCTCTCTCCGTCTCTCTCTCTCTCTCTCTCTCAATTTATTATTAGATCTACTTCGTGTAGCTTGTTAGCAGTGTGACACAGATAATAACATCGCATACGGTCGTAATTCTTTTCCCCTTCATCTAAAAGAACAAATACGACTTGTGAGTTGTGGTTAATTTTCTTTTTTTGAAAAACAAACTAAAAAGTTTTTATCTTGATTACTATTATTGAGCACACACGCTGACTTGCGGTTCATGCCGAGGACAGGTGACATAGAACTTGATCACTACACGTCTTCACTATCAACTGTCATTTAATCCTACATCTCTGTTTCAACTTAGCCGTCTATTAATTTCAGCTCTTTTCCCCCATTTTATTATTATGAAACGAGAGTTTTGTTTTTTCTCTTCTACCGCGCGATTCATTTTCCTCGGATCATTTACGTTTTTAGAAAGCGTGGATTTGGGTGACACGCATTTAATTGGGGCGATGGAGCAAGATGGGTTTAGAGGGACGGGAAGAGGGGAAATTTTTTATTCTCGTAATTTTTCCCACGACAAGTAAAGTAGTGTGTTAGTCTGGACAAAGTGAAATCGCAAAACAACCTGCACGCCCGTCGATAAGAGAAAATCCGCCTTGTTACGACATTACGTTATCATAACCCGATAAGGAACGTAATTATCTCACGCGGAAACAGCCATAACTCATAATAACTTGTATCGTCGTGTACATAGTATGTTAAATGTTGTGCGTATCTCTGCAGACCGGAAGAAGAAAGCGGTACATTTTCCTAAAGACCAAGAATTTCTAAACAGCTAATCGGCTCCCCATTGACTTATCGAATTTTCTCGCGAAAGCCCTCACGTTACTTAACGTCATTACCACTCTCTCTCTCTCTCTCTCTCCATTGCACTTTGCCCTACCTACGCACATTCATTTCTGCAACCGCCGCAGTAAAAACATAAAATTTTAATTTGTGAGTCGCCATAACGTACATTCCCACTTTCCACCTTCCTTCGTTGCTTCTGTATCGGCGCGACTTTTTGTTATGAGAGCTCAGCTCTCAGGGGGGTAGCCAACCAGTACCAAAATCACTGTCAGTGAACAAAGGCTGCTGTTGTATAAAAACATTTACTTTCTCATGTCATAATAATTAAAATTATTGACAAATTATTACCCATCGACTTGCTAAGATTCATTTTTAAGCCTCTGTTGCAATAAGAAGGTAAAGCCATCCGACTATTTAAAAAATGTCTACCTTGCGGCTACAGTGTCATTGCACTAGGTAAAGTATCTAGAATAAGCTTAATCGTAATTAAGCGTTAAATCCCTGAATAAGAGCAGACAGTAGGCAACCCCTCGAGATAACCTAAATAACCGAGCATCATAAAAACTTGTTGTATAAAAACATTTACTTTCTCATGTCATAATAATTAAAATTATTGACAAATTATTACCCATCGACTTGCTAAGATTTATTTTTAAGCCCTTGTTGCAATAAGAAGGTAAAGCCATCAGACTATTTAAAAAATGTCTACCTTGGGGCTACAGTGTCATTGCACTAGGTAAGTATGAAGAATAAGCTTAATCGTAATTAAGCGTTAAATCCCTGAATAAGAGCAGACAGTAGGCAACCCCTCGAGATAACCTAAATAACCGAGCATCATAAAAACGCTAACGTGCAAGTTACCCGCATGTTCAAGTTGAAACGCCCGTATAACAAACATGTATTCCGCCTTAGGAAGTAACTGCATCGAACAAGATACACGTACGTGTAGTATCAACTCTACCCCGATACAGAAGCCTGCTCACATTTTATCACGTACTTGCTAAAAGGAAAGACTTTTAAGTAAATGACTATAGAATAAAAAAGCTCCATTACAAAATATTACGACACGTTTTCCTTCTTTAATTAGAAAAAAAACGTGTCCGTCCATTACGATAACAAACCTTTTCTTTAAAAAAGCATAAATGCACTTAAAGTGAAGGGACTAACCAATAAATTATCCACTTAAAAAGCACTATACTTCAAACACTAAAAATTCTCAGCTCCTTACAAAAAAGGTAGAAATATGCAAAAAATAAAAGCTTCTTCTCTTTTTATTGCAAACAATAAGAAATGATGATCTCTGCACACAACTACGCGTACCTAAGATTGTGGCAAACTTCTTAAATACAAAATTTGTCCTAAAATTCCGTATCAATACAAAAACGTACTCCGCGTCTCTGATGACTATGATGACTACGATGACTATGACAGTTGTAAAAAAGGAAAAAAAATAATCGTAGCAGAGAAATGCTCACAGAAAGCCGCTTAAAGAAACGAGCTTATAGAAAAAACTTAGTATTGCCATTCCACGTGACGCCAATCTGAATAGAATTAATAAACGTAACGTGCTTCACACAGAAAAAAAATTCAATAAAAAACCCTGTCAAACTGACAAATAAATACATTCATATTATTCCATCCGAAAAAAGTACTTCCCTTCAACCCCCTCATAAAAAAATTCCCTTCAACCCCCACCCCTCCCCCAACAGATTTAAAAGTAGGTACACTCTCAACGCAAATAAACAAAATAACTAATCTGCGCTACAAAAAAAACGAGAAATGCATTAAGTTGTACAGTCCCGTTACAAGTTTAAATAGAAGTGTACACCCCCCTTTTGAGTAACCTGAAGGCTCCAACTTTAAGAGAAAAGTCTGAATAATGCGTGAGTGTAAAAGTCCTAATATGGAAAAAAAGATGAATAAATCTGACACGACAATAACAGATGCATGCACATAACAAGCCAAAAAAAATTCTTAGATTGAAGGGATGACGAAGATGACGAGTACTCACGACGACTACACGACGCGACGACTCTGACAAGAGAGGTATAATAAATCATCCTTTTGAGCGCGTCACCAATTGCATCTTTTGACAGCTCTCTGCAGCAGCGTCTGCTGTGAAGACACAATATTTCGTATAAACTTATTCCTCGCTGTTTTTTACTACTTCCTCTACATATTATGCACAACACCTGTGCTCGTCTCTCAAATGCATATGCAAGTGGTTGTTTGGCAAGGAGAAGTACAGGGGAACGTGTTACATATATCTTGTGCTCCTCGCCATCATGATAATCATTAAGGATGCCGCTATAAAAACACCATGTTTTTCATTAATCTGCAACGGCGAATATCGCACACACAACTTGTATCAAAGCCCATCTAACTGTATTTAATAAATAGGTACGAGCACAAAAGCACACATTATATATCGGTTACCCGACACTCGTCCACGCTAGTACGTGCATATTACTATGCACAGCCAACGTAACAAAGTATTCAAAACTGCGCAAACAAATTGTGCTCTTCACCTACTCGCATGTCCACCGCGCATCTCTTCATACTTCAACCCTCCCCCCCCCAGAATAAAAGCAATTTTTCGTCGAATGAAATAAATTAGTAGCATTCACCAAAAAAATAAATTTGAAAATTTTCATCGACAATCGCAAGAGAAGACTCGAATCCTGTAAAAAATAATTAGTTCAAGACTGCATTAAAAAGGAAAGAAGGAAAGAAAAGACAAACCTGATGAGACGCAGTGCACTCAACCCCAAGAGCCATTCCAGTGAGGTCAGGATCCTTCACATCAATCGACAGAATCTTACTTCCCACTCGAGTGTCTTCAACAATCTCAAGACTCTCGAAGGAGCTCTGCAAGAAAAGAAAAGAAAAACCCCCGTGAGCACATGCACGCAAAAAAGAGTCTATTATACCTCTCATCTGCTTTCAAATTAAAAATAAGGTCATGTGAAAAAAAGAATCCTTTTCGAGGCATTTTGTTTTTTATTCTCTCTCTCTCTCTCGTCTCTCTCCTTCTTCACATGCATCTCGGTAAGTTCTTCACTTGCAACCTGCCACAAATCTTCCCTTCAATACAAAATTGACAGCCACAAAATAAAAATCCCCCTCGTCAATCGTTTTGATATTGTTTAACCCAATTCCTCGTTATTGATCATGCCCCAATAAATAGAACCACGAAAGAACAAAAATATCCCCACCGCCGAGCCTCGCAATAAAAAGTAATGCATACTAATAATAAAAAAATAAAATCACACATACGAACTCACCTGATTCATCCACATGGGCGCATTATCGTTCTGATCCGATATCGTGATGCTGACAGGAAGAGTGACTATATTATTTTCGCCCTTTCCATCTCCCACCACGTCCTCCACCGTCACCGTTACTTTCAGTCGATCTGTCACCTCACACGGCCACGCTCTAAATGAGCAATGAAATAAATGTCAAGTTGGACAGTAATTACATTTTAGCGAGCGCAATAATTTTCTCGTTACAGCCCAATCATTTACACCATAAAATTGCAGCATAGCAGTTAATCGAACGACATGTCCCAATCCAAATCGCACACACGAAAATAAAAACGCATTCACAACATTTTTTTCAATCCCCCCAACGCCTACACACCCGCTAGGAAAACGCACAGAAATCCTAACGAAATGAAACCCCGACGAACTCTAACACACGAAGCAAGAGCAAGCCCCTCCCACCCGATAAAAGCGTTTATTCAAGCAATAAATGAAAGTGATAAAGTGAAGGTCGCGCAATGGTTACATTACGAGTAACACCACCACCTACCAACTACACGTTGTTGGATAGAATCCCCCACAATTACCAGTACGAATTCCACGCATAAAAACGAGCGTACGAAACACGCGATTTCGAACGCGATCACGTGAACGCTAAATTTGAACGCTTATAAACGAAGGCCTGGGAAAAGGCATTTTTTCCCTTTCGATGCAATACATGTCGTGCTCCACCTCCCATCCACATCGTTAATACAATTCCTAATTAAAAAAGCAAAATTTCCATCATCCCATGGTCAGTGCATCATCATTATATCCTCCTCAATACCGTATGCAATCCCAACGTATTAATTCTCCTCAGCTCATGTTCGGAACGATAGGAAATGACTAATATAATAACAACCTGTGTGTAGGATCGAGTAAGATAAGATACTTAATAAACATTTATAGCCTACATGTTGTTCCAACAACTCATACAACAAGCGTCCGCAATTACAGCATTAATGCATTCTCCACACAGACACACACACACACGAAGGTCAAAAACAAAGTAAAATATCCTCATCGTCATCGCCAATTCCGTTTTGAGCAAACAAACTCAAGCGCCAGCTCCACGCTGCAAGCCCCTACGCTATAGGTACAGTAAACAACGCAATTAGACCCATCTGTCCGTGTGTTTTGAAAATCAAGAGTTTATCATCATCATTTTTTTCTCTTTCCCCCTGACAAATACAGACATAAGCAACTGCACTCGTCTCTAGTAAAAAAACGCCAAAAACCGGTATAACGTTAAAAATATTTGTGTATCGTTTTCATTCATCGACTAGCCCTGATGTATCAGCCTGAACCCCCAGTCTTGAACATCCGAGTATGTCACTATTGTGCTACAAAAATGAGCTCATCCTCCTGTAGTGCTGCAGATATGCAGGTGAACCAGTCACCCGCTGACTTTTCATGTACCCCAACAAAACGAGTTTTTGTAGATCGTGCACGACTGTGTTAATCCCCCCAACTCACAGAATCCTCATTCATCAGACACACCAGCCGTTCAAGACTCAAGAAGACGTTCACAGTAGAACGATAAAAAAAGACTGGTAAAGAAACAAAGTTAAATATTTCTTTCATCTGACAGAATACCTATAATGATATGCATATCCCCCCAAACAACTTAGTCTACAACGACACAAAAAAATGCTAAAACCTCCAATGTGGTGTGGTGCAACTCCAATACGTACATAACATTACTCGACATTGCATTTCTATTTCTCATACCTGTCCTAATACACATCCTAACCGATCCACCACAGCAAAAAATCCAAAAAAAAAATATTCAAGAACTTTACATACACTCTCCTCCGCGAACCTAACAGCGATCAATAAGCGTAATAAGCGAGCGCATAAACCCCCTTGTATCGTAACATTGATAACAAGAAGGCTGAGAAAATGGCTTCACATATTTTCCACACACAACAACGACGATGACTACTACCACCACCACCGCCATAATAATAATGAGGATGCCAGCGAACCAAAACCAATTTTCCAGCAAGACACACATCCACATGCACATGCACGAAAACTATAAAAAATATTGAGGATGTGCCACTTTTCCATAAGCGCTACATCATTCGCGTGTGATATTCAGCCAGACACACATAAACAGACAACAGCAGCAGGTCTCTTTAAAAATATTGAGGATGTGCCACTTTTCCATAAGCGCTACATCATTCGCGTGTGATATTCAGCCAGACACACATAAACAGACAACAGCAGCAGGTCTCTCCTGACTCTCCAAGAAAAACAGTCATCACGTAAAGTAAAATTACAGCAGACATGAATACATTTCAGTATAGTTGTGCCCATTTTAAGGTATTCGCCTAGTACACGTACTGCAGTTTATCCGCACCATCCTCAAAGTCCAGTTTGGTGTAGTTACAAAAGCGCAAAGCGATAAATACAAAAAAGAGAGAATAAGCGGAGTGCACCTCTTGCAACATGCGTGTAGTTGTGTACACAAAAACAATTCATTAAGTTAGCTACCTACATAAACTCCTCACTAATAAGTGTGCCTGCAACTCACAAAGTATATTTTTCTTGTTTCCCAAAATTACGTTTTATCCGTGTTATTTCCCATCCGCAAAACAAGTTGATGGTAATAACACCAACTTTGGAGACCTCGTCTTTCTTATTATCCTCTCCTTTCTGTGTTTGTAGTTAGTGCTCCTCTCTCTCCTGAATCAGTCACAGTGCGCGCACCAATTACCACCACCGTTCATTACGTCTACTTTTTTATACCTCGCGTGTTTGCGTTTCTAAAGTGTCAAAACACCTTAACTTTAATAATACATACTCTTTCATTACGATACATATTGTATCGATTCCATTTTTTTTACTACCGAAGAGTCCAGTAGTATCGATCATCAACATGCGTTGTGCAATCCTCTCGTAAGTGATTTTTTTGTCTTATTCCACATTATTGCGAAATTGATATTTTTTCCCCGAAGCTCCGACGAGTTATTACTTATTACAAATCATTAATCCCCCCAATTAAATAAATGTAGAGTGAACCTGACAAACAATCCAGTGAGCAACAGACTGTGTGGCTGTATAAAGGTGTCGGGTCTCCCCGAAGACGTTCCCTTCCGCACAAAATTCCCGGACGCCGTGACAAAGTTCGACAACTGTTCCTCCCTCCACGAAATCATGCCCGTGATCGCCAACATGCTAAACTTTCTCGACGACCACGGCTACAAAATAGTTTCCAGCATGAACGTCACTGGACATCGCTCAGGCGAAACTTTCCTCATCTGGAATCTGTGCATTCCTTGAACAACCAAACCATCCGCAAAAAAACCCAGCGACAGTAAAGAAACGAAAACTAAAGAAGAAGAAACGCTCTACTTTTGTGTGCAAAGAGACTACAAAGAGTAAAATGGGGTAATGAAAGAAGGGCCGTATTTATTCCGTGTCGTACAAAAAAAATACAGTAAATAGTTATGCAGCCGCAGCTCCGTCCTATCGACAAGTTGATACTCACGCATTACTTTTGCTTATCTATCCTTTGCTTCGTGTACGTTATAATTAGAGTGTGTTTGATAGCGTTCTCGCAAATTACAATATCCCAATAAAAATTTATTTTACAAAACACGTCATCGTATCTGTCAGCAAGCCTGTTTAAAGCATGATAACACAAACACCACCGCCACTTATTATTACGCTACTTTATTAATCGCCGCGGGCATAAATAAAACGTAATCCTCTCCCCACTGCCAATGAGTGCAACTTTTCCACGCGCAAAAAAATCTTACCTCACGATCGATCGGTTTCGCAACAGTAACGATCCCAGTGCGATCATCCACGGTGAGTTTATCAGTGCCCATGATCCCGTACCTGAGACTCGCTCCTTCCGGGTCCTTCGCTTTCAGCGTGTACACCGCCGTGCCCACAGGTGTATTTTCCGGAATGACATGGTTGTTCATGTCGTCTGTAAAGTACGGTGGTAGATTTGCATGGACCCCTATACAACCCAAACAAAAAAAAACATGACAGCTTTAATTTCTTCACGTAATATTTGACTAATTTCACGCCGCGCATATGCAAAAGCATTTAAGTAGAACCCCCTTAAAATTGCCACATCAATACGAAACGAAAAACAATTCACGTCATAGTTCATACACGTTTCTCTTTTGTTTCGTTCTGGTAATTCGCAAAATCCACTAAAAACCGCCAAAGTCTAACTATTCTCAAAACGCGCATCTTCATACGCGGCGTAATAAAATGATTCCCACATATGAGCTCGTGTATGAAATAAAAAAACGCATTTTGTTCGATGTCATGATGTGTGTACATCGAGTATCGTAAGAAAAGCACAAGTGGTTATAAAACGAAAAAGTATCAAACCATAAAAAATGAGACCATATAGTACCTTCAGAAATCACTGCGCATTTACTCTGGTATCTCACCATTTAATGCGCTCAACCTCGCCATGATAACGCACATAAAAAGATTGCACGCACATTTCTCAAGCATAAATCACACAGAAACCGTAAAAAAAAACAAAAAATATCAGCATCATCATGTTCATTATGTTGTGCCATTCATATTTTAGGTAGTGCTGGTGGTAGTGCAACTAATAATTAGGCGTACATCTTCAACACGAGACTACCAAGGAGTGTTCCTCGCATGCTACTTCAAAAAATCTCTAACCAAATACTATTTAACGCAGAGGTAAATTTGGTTAACTGGCGGCGGTGGTGGTGGTAGTGGTGATGGTGTGGTTGGTGACACTATTCTACTACCGTGCTATAACGGAGTGGCCCCATTCATTAAGCCCGAGCCCATGCCAAGAGATAACCAAACTCCCTGGTTACCAAAATAGACCATATAACGCGATCGCAAAGGACCACAAAACAAGAATAACACCGCGCGCGTCGTATCCCTTGAACGACCCCTCTCTCGAACGCCACCGCATCTATACCAACCCACGACGCTAACGAGACGACGATCCCCACCACCACTACCACACGGCACAAAGAGCTGACATGCCTATATATCATCATTTCAAAAATGAAATACTAACGAGTGCATAGCCATAAACTAATCCACTTATTAGTACCGTCTCTCTGCGTAACAAACGCTGAAGACTACAGAGTATAATAAGATAAGCAGCCAAATAATAAAAAAAAAGTCCCGACAAGCGCTCGTAAAATGACAGCATTTTCTATACATATTAAAGGCCCATTCATTATTTCAGTTAATCAGATTCATCCCGAATGGCACAGCATCTTTGAGAGTGCGTCGCGTCGTATATTGTTTTGTTTTGTTTTCCTAGGCAAGTTGTTAGCAAACACTTGTGTGTAACATGGGCGTTTATTTATTTGGGGGCTGAACCGCTATTTCAGCTTGTTTAAACGGTGCCTGCATAATCTCTATCATTACCATGGCGATTGGTTTGTCGTTGCTTCACAAACAATGTTATTTAAGTGACGACCATAAAAACAGTGTTCACACTGCCGTTTTAATGTATCGACAGCAGACGGAGAGATGCGAAAAGTCCACCCTTCCCGTGTGTGCAGCAGTAAAAAAAATCTACCGTTTTCCTATGCTAATTTCCCCTCTACTACGTCCGTTTTAAACGGGTGCATTAAAAATATTCCGCGTACGCAAAGTTCAATAGATAAATATTTGAAGAGAATTAAAGCGAGCGGCTTAACAGGGGTAATTTATCAAAAAATCTTTCCGCTTGACGCAATTAATTGAAAATACAAAATTTCCCGTTTACGAAACCAGGATCGGTTTAGATAATTTCGAATCCGATTAGCTGCGTGCATTTTAATGCGGTTGAAAATCCGACTAATTCGCATTTAATTCTCTGAGAAAACGGATGAAATATTACTTTCGTTGTAAACCCGTGTCTGTGTGCATATAAAAACGTGCACGTTATGTAACTGTAAGCAGACCATCCACATGAAACTCCGCATCATCATATTATTGCCGTCTACTGCAAACTCATCACTCATCCTCATCAGCTTGAAATGCACAATGGTATTTTACCACACAAACAAGGAGTAATTGAAAAAAAACTGAACATTTAAGTAATGTATATACAGAGCTCATAATACGGCCTATTAGAGTAAAATTGGTAAGAAAACAGGCCCGAAGCAAGATCCCGCTTCCGGTTTTCTTGAATACGGTGCGTCTCCCCACACAGACACACGGTGTGGTATAGAGTCATTAAGCCGAAACATTTTTTT